>JBBPBX010000359.1:0-21827 GCA_038048925.1 Garcialebias charrua
AGTCAAAGAGGGGGGCCAGCAGCGTCGTGTAGGCGATAAGCACAGTCGCAAAGAGAAAGTAGCGGTTACACTCAAAATACGCGCCGTAGACCCATCCATGTTTCGTGAAGATGGCACAGACAAGTACTCCATTCACGAGTGGATAGATACAGTTGACGTGTAGTTGCAGAAACGAGACCTCCCACCCTGTGAACAAGCAGAGGAAGTTTTAAACCATCTCTGTGGCAAAGCTAAAAGTATTGTCAAAGTGGGCCTGAAGAGTAGCTCAATCGGCAACATCCCAGTAGCACCAGAGACAGTATACAATATTCTGAGGCGCTACTTCAGTGATACTCCCAGCTCGTGTCTACCTTTGGCCGATTTCTACGCCACCCAGCCGAAAGCTAAAGAAACGCTTGTTGACTATTGGATCAGATTAAACACTGCTGCAGAAGTGGCAGACAGGCATCTGAAGTGCCAGGGGGGTAAAATGGATAACATGGACTCTGAAATAGCCATGATGTTTGTCAGAAATTGCCCAGACCCCAACCTTGCTAGTGTCTTTAAATGCAAGCCTACAAGTAAATGGTCTCTGGCTGATGTGCAAGAAGCTATTGACGAGCATCAGAGGGAGTGCCAAGCTAAAAAAACAACCACAACCCTGACCAATGCACATGCCCTCCGTGTGGCTACCGCCGTAACAGTCAGTGAACCTTTAGAATATGACGCAGAGTACACCAATGTAAATACAGCCAAGCTATCTGAACCTGTTAAACCAAGTACAGCTGTTGTTTCAGAGTCAAGTGCTTTAGAGAGAGTACTTAGCATGCTAGAAAGAGTACTAGAGCGTACAAACCAGACTGCTCTTTCTGCTGCCCGACCAGAGACTGCTCCATTCAGCTATGGTTCCCTCTGCAGGGTCTGTAGACAGACTTCACATTCCACACGTACACACTGTATGAGAGAGAAAAGATGTCTGGAATGTTTAGAGATTGGGCATCAAAGAAAGGACTGTCCCAAGGGGTCTTCAAATCGACCAGGCAACACTTCACCGCATCAGGGAAACTAACGCACTCACATGAGGGAGGGGGCAGTGTGAGTGATAGAGACAGAACCCTCAAACTTGAAGATGACGCACAGACCATATACTCCGAGTGTGTAAATTCCTCTCCATCTAACACTGTTGTTCTATTCCAGAACATAAATAGGCTTGATAAGGCTGACAGTCTGTTCTATACAGATGTTGAAGTGGAGAATAAAGTGTCGTTGAAAGCCTTGCTCGACACTGGCTCAATGACATGTACCATCAGTGAAGAAGCTGAACAAATGTTAATCTGCACAGATTCAGTCTCCGTGTCTAAGGATATATGCCCTGACATCACACTTGTTGGTTGTGGTGGAATGAAAGTTAAGCCTAAATGCATTTATGACCTAAAAATGAAAGTGTATGGTTGCAGCTTCAGAGTCCCTGCACTGGTTGTTCCTGGGCAACAAGATGAAATAATTCTAGGAACAAACGCTATCAAGTACCTACTTAAACAGTTTAAACAATCTAAACAGTTTTGGCAGGTTTTGAGTAAGCCTGATTCAGAAGAAGCACCTGAAATAATGCAATTCCTCAACATGCTGTCTGGCATTAAAAGGTGGAACGGCGAAACTATCCCTGATGTTATTGGGACAGCCAAGTTAATGCAGGCCGTTACTCTTCTACCCAGGCAGGAGCATTTAGTTTGGAGCAAGCTGCCAGCAACTTCATCCTGTTCTGAAGGCAGCGCTGTCTTGATAGAACCAGTCAAAGCAATGATCCACAAAAATGACATAATGGTTTGCATTGCCACTATGAATGGTGAGAGATTGGTTCCAGTCAGAGTCCTAAATACTTCAAGCAAGCCAGTAACTCTGAGGCGCAATACGAAGGTGGCACAGGTGTCAGCTTGCATTGCTGTGGAGGATCTGGATGAGACCTTTGAGCTGACTGAAGCTAACTCAAACTCATTTGAGGTAAAAAACCAGGCAATGCATATTGAACCGACTAATGACACACAAGACTCTGACTCATCGGATTACCAAGAGACCCTGCTTAAACTTGGACTTGAGAGTTTGGACATTAAATCCTGTGAGGTGTCAGACTACTGGAAGGGCCAGCTGTTGCAACTTGTCCAAAAGTATGAAGTTGTATTCTCAAAAACTAAACTTGACTGCGGCTCAGCAAAAGATGTTGTTCATAGGATCCATCTGTCTGACACGCGACCCTTCAGGCTCCCATACCGTCGTGTACCACCTGGGCATTACCATAAACTCAGACAGGTGCTCTCTGAGATGGAAGAACTCGAGATAATCCGCAAGTCAAAGAGTGAATGGGCATCACCGCTGGTCCTTGTGTGGAAAAAGAATGGGGACCTTAGGATCTGTGTAGATTACCGATGGTTAAATGCTCGCACAATAAAGGACGCTCATCCTTTACCACACCAAGCAGACTGTCTCGCAGCCCTGGGTGGCAGCACTATATTTAGTGCCATGGATCTCACCTCCGGCTTCTATAATATTGCTGTGGCTGAAGAGGACAGGAAGTTGACGGCTTTCACAACACCCATGGGTCTTTATGAGTTCAATCGCCTGCCCCAAGGATTGTGCAATAGTCCGGCCAGCTTTATGCGACTAATGATGAGTATATTTGGAGATCAAAACTTCCTGACCCTTCTCTGTTACTTGGATGATGTGCTAGTCTATGCATCCAATGAGGCCGAGGCTTTGAGAAGGTTGGAAATGGTCTTCAGCAGATTGAGAGACCATGGACTAAAGTTAGCCCCTAAAAAATGTCAGTTTCTTAGAAGGAGCGTAAAGTTCCTTGGACACGTTGTGGACAGTAATGGCGTCTCGACTGATCCAGACAAGGTCAAGGTTATAACATCAATGACTGTTACGGACCTTATGATGGAGGATGGAGTGACACCTTCTCAAAAGAAAATCAAATCATTCTTGGGCATGATAATGTACTATCAGCAGTTCATTCAAGACTGTTCCAGACTAGCCAAACCCCTTTTTGCTCTTACAGCTGCCCCAAGAGGGAAGAAAAGCAACCCTCGTGGTGCCGCTTCATTCAAGAAACTGCATTCAAGTGATTGGAAGCAAGAACATGAAAACTCATTTGAGCTGCTGAAGTCTGCACTTTTGAAATCTGTGGCTCTTGCCCATCCTGACTTTAACAAACCGTTCATTCTCTCAACTGATGCCTCTACTGATGGACTCGGGGCTGTGCTATCCCAGGTTCAGGAAGGGGAAAGCAAAGCCCGACCGGTCGCTTTCGCTAGTAAAGCACTAACCCGTGCACAGAGCAAATACCCTGCCCATCGGTTAGAGTTCCTTGCACTCAAATGGTCGGTTTGTGATAAGTTTAGTCATTGGCTCAAGGGACACACATTCACTGTTTGGACGGATAACAACCCTTTGACGTATATCCTCACTAAGCCTAAGCTTGACGCATGCGAGCAAAGATGGGTGGCAAAGTTATCCCCTTACAGCTTCAGCATCCAATACATACCTGGAAGAAAAAATGTAGTCGCTGACGCTTTGAGCAGACAACCATTCATCAAGAACAACGTTTCCCAAAGGCTGGTGGCCGAGTCCTATGGAGCCTTATTGGAGGAGTCACAACAAGTGAGGCAAGACGCAGTTCAGGAGGTCTTTAGGGTCAGTACCGACCATCAAGGGGATGAATACTTCCAGTCTCTCCAACGCCCAGAACATCAATCGCTGAGTGAAGAAGAGGTATCTGCAGTTCTGCTGGGACACGCAAAGTGGGACCTCAGTCACGAGCAAAGGGTGTTGACTTGGCTGGCTCAAGACATAGAAGGACTGGTGCCGGCTGGTTCCATACCCCTACCTATGTTCTCCCTTCAGTCCTTACAGGAGGCACAACAAAATGACCCCATAATATCTCAGGTCATCCCGTTCGTCATGCGGGGCAGGCGGCCATCCAGGAGAGAAAAACCTAACTTGCTGCCAAAAGCTTTGAAGCTTCTGAAACAGTGGGAGAAGCTAAGGATGCTTGATAACATTTTATATAGGGTGTGTAAAGATCTAATCACTGGCAGGAAACGACACCAGTTTGTAACTCCCTTGTCTCTGATAGGCCAAGCACTCCATGGCGTCCATAATGAGGCTGGACACCAAGGCCAACACCGGACATTACACTTGGCCAGGCAACGATTCTTTTGGCTCAGTATGGAGCGCAACGTCCGTGAGTACGTCAAATGCTGCAAACGTTGTGTTGTGAGTAAAACCCCTGAACCCGAAGGTCGAGCTCCTCTAGAGAGCATAAAAACAACAAGCCCTCTGGAGTTGGTGTGCCTCGACTTCTGGTCTGCAGAAGACGCAAGGGGTCGGACCGTTGATGTGTTGGTGGTAACCGACCATTTTACCAAGATGGCCCACGCTTTCCAGTGCCCTGATCAGACTGCCAAACAAGTGGCCCGTAAGCTATGGGACAGGTACTTCTGTATTTATGGCTTTCCTCAAAGAATCCATTCGGACCAGGGGGCAAACTTTGAAAGTCAGTTGATTCAAGAGCTGCTGCAGGTGGCAGGAGTAAAAAAATCGAGGACCACTCCATATCATCCAATGGGCAACGGCCAGACTGAAAGGTTTAACAGAACCCTTGGAAATATGATCAGAACCTTGCCACCACGGGATAAGTGCCAGTGGCCACAGATGTTACAAACATTGACTTTTGCTTACAATTGCACCGCCCATGAGTCAACTGGCTATGCGCCTTTTTATTTGATGTTCGGCCGAACTCCTCGCCTCCCAGTAGATGTCATGTTTCACAATGTGGAGAGGGATAATGAAGTCACTGATTACCACAGCTACATCAAAAGAGTCAGAGAGGATCTTAAAGAGGCTTTAGCTGCTGCTCAGGCTAATGCTCACTCCAGCCAGCAACGTCAGGCTCGGTTGTACAATCTAAAAGCAAGGGGCACGGACATAGCTGAAGGGGACCAAGTACTCTTGGCTAATAAGGGGGAACGTGGCTGTAGGAAGCTTGCAGACAAGTGGTCCTCTAACATCTACATTGTTGTGTCTCGTGATCCCAAATGCCATACTTACCGCATCAAAGACATAGCAACTGGACAAGAGAAAGTAGTCCATCGCAACTTACTCCTGTCAGCAAACTTTCTGCCCCTTGAGTTGGACAAGGACCAAGAGTCAGTGTTTTCTTCTGACATCACCCTGGATCCAAGTACTGTTAACGATGGTGACCAGGATGTTTCAGTTGTGTATTCGGGGAGTAATGAAGTGGACCGCACTGCTGACTGGGTGGCCAATACGGTTTCCTCAAACCCTGAGGACCTTCAGGACGATGAAAGTTGTGACAGGGGACTTCAAACAGAAGCAAGTGATGCTGGAAGCCTTGGGGAGAATGAAAAAGACACCGCAGAGTGCCCAGCCTTGTCGTATAATCAGCCAGAAGCCAACGAAGAAGCAGTTGGTATAAGTCCTGGTAGGCCAACAACTGATGCTCTAAGTCTTGTCAGATCCAGGGCTGGCAGGATAATCAAACCAGTTAACAGACTGATACAGAACATGACACAAAGGAACACACAGACACGTAATGCAGTCTCTGAGTTTGCAAGGAGTTTATTTATGTAAGAGTAATCAAGTTTTGCTTGTGAATGGACTGGAGTACGGTAGTATTGTACACCATAAATAAACCAATGCCCATTAGTTAAAGTGTATGGGAGGGTAACAGCCACTGACTGTGGGGTTGTGTTTACGGCACAATCTTATAGCAAGCAGATATTGTTGAGTCTGGCCAACTTTCCAATGTTGCTTTTCCTTTTGCAGAGGAAGACTTTCAATGTTGCACAGGTGTATGTGGTCACTGTCTGTCAGATGGCAAAAATGTTATTCTGTGTCTAGTCTCGATTAATGTTGGGACGGTTTTGAGAAGTTCAGGGGGAAGTATGTAGCTGATCTAATTTTATTTATTTATTTTAATGAACTATCTCAAAACTCTTGCAAGCATGTAAAAGTGTTTATATTTCATCACAAATCCACCCTCATTATTTATGTATACTGTATTTGTTTTTGTTTTTTTTGGTTCCTTGAATTGAATTTTATTTTGGTGGAGCAGCTTTTATTTTCTTGCTCCCTGTTGCTACATCATATCCTGTGTACATGTATTCCCGCTCCTTTTCCTTAGTTCGCGCTGAGCAGCGCTCAGGAGAGGTGTGTGTGTGGGGCAGCCAGAACACAAGAACTGCTGTGCTGAGAGTGTTTTTGTTCTAAACAGGAATAAACTGATCCAGACCTGATACCAGTGTGATGACTTCTAATTTCCTAAACTGCTACACACGCATCTGGATATCTCATTGACTTGGAAGACTTGATGATGTGTTTATCTCTGCTGCCATTTGTGGGTTTTAATGACACATTTATAATTGGATTTATGATAACTGGTTCCTGCTTTTAGAATTTGGCTGGTTCCTTGTGTATCAACAATCAAGGAAGTTGTTGGCAGCAAATTTGGACCCGAGCATGCTGCTTGCCTTATGATAGTTTGTTTCATGCCTCGAGCACCCAGACTCAAATGCTTTTGGCAGAATGGATCAGATTTCTGGGATTATTCTCAGGCATGGTCCATTGGTGTGGCCATGTAATTTGGACATTTCAGAACCAAGTGGACCAACACAGACTCAAGGTAGATGTCATTAACGTTCTGCCTGTCCCCAAAACAATTGTGTGTTTATCTGAATTTGGCTCCCTTGGCTGGCCTTGCAGACTAGCTTATCTGAATTCACCTGGAGGATATGTATTCTGATGCTCTGACCCCCCCCACACACACACACTCCCACCGAGGAATTCCAACTGACCAACCTGAGGAAACCAGCTGAGTAAACATTGTGTCATCATTTCAGGATTCTTGAATTCCCATAGGCGTTGTCCTGGGCCATTCCCCGACATCCATTGAGAATGTTTACGGATCTCATCGGATGGAACTGGTTGATTATTCCATCCTTATCAGAACTTCTACAGTGCCCTCGAAAGCATCCTTGAACATGCTCACCACTCATGTCGTGTCCACCACTCTGCGGAATTTCTACTGTATGTGTGAGGTGTTTTTTCAATATCAGGTCTTTCTTCTCAGCCGAGAAGAAAGTTTGATAGGATTTTTTTGCCTCAAACTCCTACGTGTCCAATTTCACTACTTTTTTGTATGTCTAAACAGATCTCTCCTGTAAATGCGTCTTCGAGGCTCAATGTGATTTACCAGTCTAACTAAAGGTTGAATTGAAAAAATTGTAAGGCAAAGCTCTCTGTTTAAGGCCATTCTACGTTCCTACCCTCACCTATGGTCATGAACTCTGGGTAGTGACTGAAAGAATGAGATTGTGGATACTGGCAGCTTAAATGAGTTTCCTCTGCAGGGTAGTTGGACTCTCCCTTAGATATCTCTCTAAGGGGTACACTGTGTAAGAAATTCAGTTATCAGGAGAGACTTAGAGTAGAACCACTGCTCCTCCACATTGAGAGGAGCCAGTTGAGGTGGTTCAGGCATCTGATAAAGATGCTTTCCATGGGTGCCTCCTTAAGGAAGTGCTTCGGGCATGTCTGACTGGGAGGAGACCACAGAGAAGACAAAGGACACGCTGGACGACTATAGACTATTGCCCCTTTTCCACTTGGTGGCGCGGGTCGGTTGTGACGTCATATTTGCATGCCAAACGCGCGTTGGACACCATTTTCACCTCACATATGCGCCGCGCCGCACCAAGATTCTGGACTGATTTCAGAGCAGGGTTGAGGCCGGCTGGAAGCGAGCCGTGGGGAGGAGGCTGGACTGGAGTTTGAGGAAGTGGCTGCGGCGAGGGAGCAAACACCAAAGGACTTTACAAGATTAACACGGTAAAAACAATTATTTGTATTTAAAATTATAGCAAAGATGTATCTTAAGCTGAACTATTCCTTAATAAATTCACGTAGTGGTGAAAACGGCAGGATTTAAAAAAGTAGTTTTGCCATGTGCACGCGCGCGCACGTAAGCCGGATTTATTTCTATATCAGAGTCAGAGTCAGAGAGTCTTTATTGTCATTTGCACCGCATGTGGTACATGTGATGAAAACGAGATTATGTACACGGGGTCCCAGTTACATCCAACAACAAATGCAAGAGAAAAACAGTAATAACATCTAGAACTAACTAAGAAAAACATCAACTAGTAATACACTAAGCTTAATATAGTGGGAATAAACAGCAGCACGAACATGAGTTTGTATGAGCAGATGATCACAGATGAACACAGATGAACACAGCGACAAGAAAACAGATCAGCATCAGTATGATGTGATATTTTGCAGTGTTTATATATATATTTTTTTATTTATTTATTCATGAGTCTAACAGCCTCAGGGTAGCAGATATAATGTAGCAGATGTGCAGGACATGTGCATATTGTATGCACATACAGGATATAATGAATAAACGCTTTAAAAAATATATAAATATATTTCATAGCTGACGTTATATCAAGAGGGTGCTTGAGCTGAACAGGTCCTTAATAATTTCACTTTGGGGTCAAATCAGCTGGATTTAACAAAGTAGGTCGACACGTGCACGTCACATTTGATCGGCGTTCTTTCTTTTAATGTAGCTAAATAAAAGCTTTAAAAAAATATTTCATAGCTGGCTTTGTACCACGAGGGTTCCTCAGGTGAACAATTCCTTAATAATGTCACGTTGTGGTCAAATCTGCTGGATTTAAATTGATTTGTTTTGACTACTTCCAAACCTGTCACATGTGCTACGAAAATAAATTATAAAAAATTCGAATTTTAATTCAAATAACTCCAACAGCTTACAGTGTGTACATGAACATCTTGTGATTACACTGTGTTAGTTTGAAAAATATCTGCTTTGTGCACCTGCAGAAAAATATCTCTGGAGCCGCCACTGGTTCCATCACATGTACCAGATGTGGTGCAAATGACAGTAAAGGATACTGTATCAGACTTACGTAAATGTTTAACCTGTTAAAGTACACCAGAATGCAGAAAATAGCATCTACTTTATTCAAAATTTTCTCTCAATTTTTTTCCAGACCTCCCCCCACTAGTGTGCCCCCCGACACTCACACACACACACACAGGTTTGTTTTACTATCTTTGTGGGGCCATTGCATTGACTTCCATTCATTTTTCATTCATTTCTATAGCCTAACCCTGACCTTTACCCTAAACCTAACCATTACCAATGCATACCTAAACCTAACCTTAACACATCCTCAATTCACACCTTAGTCCTAAACCTAACCCCTAACCCACCAACGGGACTTCTTCTTATGGGGCCCGGGCTTTGGGCCCCATAAGAACCAGTTGGGCCTCACAATTTGGTAAAACTCAGAAAACTGGGCCTTACAACGTAGCATAAACAAGGACACACACACACACACACACACACACACACACACACACACACACACACACACACACACACACACACACACACACACACACTGATAGATACACAGTTGTGGAACAGAAGATGAAGGAATAGACTGAGCAGGAGGAGGAGGTGTGACTAATCTTCTCTTCCTCTGTTTGGGAAGACGAAGGAGATGATGAGCGAGGGCTGTAAAATCATTTTGACGGGGAGGATTAAGACACACACGAGCACAGAAACACAAAAACACACACACACAAAGGTGTGCTCTTTCTCTCTCGCCTAGATAGACAAGATACCACAAACAACTGACACACACACACACACACCGACACTCACATATGGGCGAGCATGTACAGGCACATCCTTGGCTCGTGTGTGTGTGTGTGTGTGGGCCAAGTTTACTGCTCCCACACTCTGACACTCTTTATGAACACGTGTACAAAGACCTCTTCACACCTGGTAATAACTCAGGTGCATTTCTTGTTTTCATGCTACACAATTATATTTGCATCTGCTTGGAGAAATTCAGATTTTTTTCCCCCACCGCTCATACGATGTAGTTTGTCACACTGCCTTCACTTCAGCTTTTAATAATAAAACCAGTGAAAACCAGCATGTTTCATCTACTGGTCTGCTGTGAGGAAATCATGTACAACGGGGTTTGTCTGAAAATTATTCATCGTACACTAATGTAGAGAAAACATATTAATAAAACTACCAGTAAGAAAAACAGCAGCACAATGCTGTTGTGAACGGTTAAGTTTCCCAAACGATTGAAAAGTCAGTGATGATTTTACTGAACTAGCCTTGAATTAAAGTGCTTTTAATGACAAAAAAGCCCTAAATTGTTGTCAAGTGTTTACAGGAATCATACTCTTCAAACTCCCACTTTCAAACCTGACACACTGGTAGCAGTGCCACAAATACATTTAATATTTTACATCACTGAATTAAAGCGGACGCACAGATTTTCCATGGACGAGGAAGAAAACGGCGCAGATCAAATAAGCTGATAATCTTCAGCGGTGGTTTGGCACGGCGCCACAACAAGAGAGTCCAAAGACTAAAACTAAAGAAAAGATCAGCGCAGAAAGATAAAAACTGAATGTATTCATGCTCATAGTTAAAAAAAGATTGGGTTTATTAGAACCTCCCAACACTAGTTCACCACAAGCTTATTTTTCATGTTTTCATGACAAACTGATTAAAATGAATGTATACATTGTTGCTTGCTGTAATATCCTGATGAAAGTGATCTTTCCTCATCTAGGCCAGGAGTCTGCGACCTTCACGGTCAAAAGAGTCATTTTTATGTCTTTGCTCATGACATTAAACGTGTCTGGAGCTGCAACAACCCGTTACAACTGTGGTTATCAACTGGTGGCCCATGGGCCACTTTAGGTTTGCTGGAGGAGGCTTTTGTGGCCAGTATTATAAAGCAAAAAAAGCTCATGATTTTTAACATTTACTTGAATAAATAAAAAAGACCAGATTCTTGTAAAGAGGGGAGTGGAAAAACCAATTTTTACCATAAAAAAAAAAATAATAATAATCTATAAACCACGCAGACAGTTCTTCATATAAAGAAATAAAGCATCAAGTTAAAGTATGTTTTACTATATATATATATATATATTTTTTCCAGCTTCTCCCTGCATCAAGGGTCACCACAGCGAACTAGTCGCATGAAGACTTGGCAGTTGTTTTTACACCAGATGCCCTTCCTGACACAACCACAGACCACCGAGCTACCACAGCCCTCTGTGTGGAGCAGAGAGCTGATATCTAGGGTTCCCGGGGGAGCAGATGGTGTGGGTTAAGGGCCTTGCTCAAGGGCCCAGAGTGGGGCAGATGAGGGTGGAGACAGGTGTGACTGCTTCACTTATCCCACCCACATTTTTGATGTTGTCGTTACCGGGGCTTGAACCGGCGACCTTCCGATCACAAGCTCACCGTTTAACCTCTGCGCCACCACTCCCGCTGTTGTTTGTACAGTATGACCAGTAAAATTCAGTTTTATGTCAGTTTTGGTCAAAGCTTGAAAGCTCCGCTGAAAAGGGATGTGGCTCCAGAGCCGCAGGTTGCAGACCCTTGATTCAGCCGTGGTCATGTGGTGTGAATCATGACAGACAGAACAAGTCATGGACACACATGGCTGGACTGAGCTCCCTCAGTGGACTTAAAGAAAGAAGTTCTGTCGTTCAGGGGGAACTCGGAGCTACGGAGAGGAGCTGCTGCTCCTCTGCATCAAAAGTGGTCAGCTGAGGTGGGATGGACGTTTATCAAGGATGCTCCTATAGGCACTGCTCCTTTCCAGACATGGTCCACTGGGAGCAGATCCACAACTATCTGGAGGGGGCATATAACAGGAGGAGCTGGACAGTGTTGCTGGATTTCCCTTTCTAGACCTGTTGCCTCTAGAACCTGACAACATCTGCACAGCACAAAATGAATGGATGAACAGATCATGTCGTTTTATGAAGACTCCAACATGGCACATGTTTAACATTTTGTGTGTTTGACTTCACAGCATGAGTGTGTCAAGATGGACCAACTGCTGTTAGTGACACAATTTAGGACATGAGTGTATTCATGATCTACCATTCACTCACACCCACGCACACACACACACGCGTGCATCCTGTCCACCTCGCGGCGCCGCAGACACAGGGCTGTTGCCAGGATACAGAGACTGTACGTCTGTTTCCTGTCCGATCAGTCAGAGGAAGACGAGTACAACTTTGTGATCAAGCTGTCACTCTGCGGTCACTCCACGGCCTCTCATGTCACATTGTTTATTCTCTGTGTGTGTGTGTGCTTTTATCAGTGTAGGCCTTACTGTGTGTTTAAGCACTTTTGAAGCTCTTCCGTCTACCTCACATTAGAGAAATGCCAAACACATTAATTAGCATTTACACCATGCTCCCTGGTATTGTGCAACGCAATTATGTTGACATTTGCTACATTATTCAACAGTGATTTAACCACTTTTAGTTTTAAACCTTTACGTGGTTATTCTGTTAATGTTTTCACAGGAATAAACTAAATATGGGATTTAACGCAACTTCTTTTCCATCATGGAATGTGTCCATTTTTCTATCTCACATTTGTGTTAGAAGTGCACTGAGATGGTAAATACTGTTGAGCATAAATAAACTGAACTGAACTGAATAAATTAATGGAGAGAAAAAAAAAAAGGGGATATTTCATGTGCATTCAGATTTTAGGGCCTTATGAAAGTGACCCACAATAATATAAACCCAGCTTTTACCACACACTCTTTATTTCAGAACCTTTTTTTAAAGTATCTGTTATCCTGCCTCATTTCTAAGCACCTATGATTAAATTACGATGATTATTTTGGCGTTGTGTTGGAAGAATCTGACCTGACCAGAGAGCGATGATGGAAAAACAGCGAGAAATTTGAGCGGGAGGGGAAAAAAAGAGAATGAAAGAATTGGTCTGCTGTTCTCATTTGCAAAAATTACACAAAAACATTCACTAATTCAAACAGACTTTTTTATGCTTTACAGATTCATAAAAATGTGTGAGGACTTTAATACTTGTTCACATTTTATATTTTCTTTTTGTCTTTGCCGTGGTGGAAAAAACAACATCAGTCCACTCTCCTAATGAATACCTTTTGATAATTAGATATACATTATTTTCAAAGGACTAAAATATTTTTATTGAAATGCAGTTGTGGGCACAACTACCATATTTTCCACCTGATTAGTCTCACCTTTCTCTAAGTCGCTTTGTCCAATTACATGTATTGGCAACGAATTGGAAAAATCCATAAACATGTCGCACCTCTATTTAAGTCGCATCTATTATGCGTCACCGCTACGCGACACGTCAGCGCGTCATTTGCCCTGTTGAAAATGGCGGCCACGAGCGAGCGAGCACGGAAGGACTTTACAAGATTAACACGGTAAAAACAATTATTTGTATGCTGAAAATTATAGCAAAGATGTGTCTTAGCTGAACTTTTCCTTAATAAATGAACGCAATTGTCAAATCAGCTGGATTTAAAAAAATTGTTTCGCTACGAGCACCCGCCCGGGTGGGACCGCAGCATTTTCTTTAAAATTTAGCAAAATAAACGCTTAAAAAAATATCTTTCTTAGCTGACAATATAGAACAAGTGTTTCTGAGCTTCACCGTTCCTTAATAAATTCACGTAATGGTTAAATCTGCTGGATTTAAATTGTTTCGCTTTGACGTCTTCCAAACCGTCTTGTGTGCTGCGAAAATAAATGATAAATAAATCGAATTTTATAGATCAAATGTCTCATGCAGGTATCAGTTCGTAAATGTCCATGTACAGGTAACCCCCGACCTACGACCCCATCGACCTGCGAACCACGGGACCTACGAACATATCATATTTAATAAAAATATGAAATATTAAAAAAAAAAAAAAAAAAAAATTTTTTTTTTTTTTTTTTGTGTTTAAATGTTCTTAATTTCATGTGTACATCACTTTGTTGCAGCTCTGGTTGTTTTAAAGGCTTTATAAATAATAATTATGATAAAAAAGATCATTTCTGATCATTTTTGAGCAATTTTTGAGCAATCTTGGGCAACAGGAAGTAGGTCTTCAGTTTACACGGTCACAAATTAATGTAGAACACCGGACGCTATTTTAGGTTCAGTCACTGGGGTCTCCGGTCACAAATTAATGTAGAACACCGGACGCCATCTTAGGTTAGCTGCCGAGAGCCGGACGAAGACTGGTGACCAGGATGGCTTCATATGGATTAATTACTAGCTGGAAACGTCTCTGTGAACTTTGTGGATGTCTCAGGCAGCAGCGGATTTATCGCCGATCGTGCCAGGCCGCCGTGCGAACACCTCCGGCCGGCCTGGCTACACCTCCGGCCTGGCTAGCTCCAGAGCTAACACTGGAGCTAACACGGGAGCCGGCCTTTTGAACACTGGTGACCAGGATCGCATCATATGGATTAATTACTAGCTGGAATAGCTCTGTGGACGTCTCAGGCTGGAGCAGCGGCTGGAGCAGCAGCTGCAGATTGATCGCGCCGCCGCTCCAACACTAGCTCATGGCTTGGCTAGCAGAAGCTAGCCAGCTAGCTAACACAGGTCTGGAGCAGCTGCGGTGGCTTGCCGGCCCCCGCGCTGCTTGGCCCGAAAACAATCAACGCATGGCAACCTATGTCGGCTTTGACCATCTCAAAGTAAGAAAATATATTTTTATTTATTCTGTAAATGTGAATAGCAATGTTTAACATTACAGTACACTACTTTACATGCTTAAATGTGTGCGCGCGCTCCGTTAGCATGATAAATAAAGGTTGAATGAATGAATGAATGAATAATTTTTTTTTTAAATATAATTTTCACCCCCTACCTACGAACGGATCGAGCTGCGAACGGTTCTTAGGTCCCAAACTCGTTCGTAGGTCGGGGGTTCCCTGTAGTGATTACTTTCTGTAAGTTTGATAAAAATCTATTCTGTAGTTCATGAGTTATTTACCGTGGATAAATAGTACCCGTCGCTAACAAACACTGAGCTAACAATAGTTCATACCTCCAGAGCAGGAGGCCGGTCTGTGACAGAGTCAGTCCGACCAGAGGAGGCTGCCGTCGGACACAGGTGGGAACGGTTGGTGTACCCTAGCGGACAACAGTGGTACTGCACCATTTTTTGCCAAAATGAAAAACGGTCATATCTGAGCCAAAAATTGGTCTAAAAATATGGGGGAAAATCCATAAACAAGTCTCACCTCTCTATTAGTCGCAGGGCATGCAAATTAGGCAAAAAGGTGCGACTTATAGACCATAAAATATGGTAACTAAAAAGTTAGCTTCGCTAACCCACATTCCACTAACAAAAAAATAGCTTTGCTAATGCTAAACAGGTTAAAAATATTAGTGGAAGCTAACGCTAAACCACTAAACACTAAGACGACGTCTTCGCCTCCTTCCAGCTGAAGCTGTGTCGACCAGTCACGTCATGAAACTCCTGAAAACAAACCTGTTCTCCTTGACATTTAACACACGGTCATCTGATATGATTTAGTATTTCATTCTCTCTGACTGAGTTTATTTTACACAGGGTGATTTACTATTTCATTGTTTCTAATTATTTTTTTTGTGTTTTAGATTTTATTCCATATGCTGTAAATATATCTTGTTACTTGTTATTTGATGCTGTGATCTTTTTGGTAACAGTTTCTGTTTTAAATGTGCTATATAAATAAATCTTGACTTGACGTGTACACATAGTCAGCCAATAGTTTGCCTACTGGACTCTTCGAGACACGTCCACAACAGACAGGAACAAGCTTGTGAATTTTGTTAGTGGACTTAAATTTGGCGAAACCTAATTTAGTGGAAGCTATACTGTTTCCAAAGTTAGCGAAAAAGCTAAATTGCTACTAGGAAAATTAGTTTAGCTATTAGCCAAACTGTGCACCACTGTTGAAATGTTTCACCGGTCCTGCACTTTGCATAATACTTTGCTCTTGTTTATATTTTTATATTATATTATATATTATATATATATTATATATATTATATATATTTTATGTTATATATATTTTTGTTGATTTAAAAAAAGCATTCGATACTATTGATCACACCATTCTCCTTGAAAAACTGAACAAATATGGTATTAGAGGACCAGCATTACAGTGGGTATCTAGCTATTTGAAAGATAGGAAACAATTTGTACAAATAAATGATGTAAGATCTGACCTCTGTAATATCACATGTGGAGTTCCCCAGGGCTCTGTGCTTGGACCAAAGCTATTTATTTTATATGTGAATGACTTGGTAAATGTGTCAGGACTCCTTAAATGTATACTTTTTGCTGATGATACCACATTTTTCTGTTTAGGTGAAGATATAGAACAAATGTTGGAATTGATAAAGACAGAATTTACCAAAATACAAACTTGGTTTAAAATCAATAAATTATCATTAAATCTAGAAAAAACTAATTACATGATATTCAGTAATAAAAAGAAAACTGTTGATGTTCCACTCAAAATTGAGGGTGTTGAGATTTGTAGAGTGAGTGAGGTGAAGTTTTTGGGTGTTATCATTGATGACAAACTGACATGGAAACAACACATAAATTCTGTAAGAATAAAAATAGCTAAATCGATTGCAGTACTGTACAAAGTCAGAGACCTATTGAATGATAAAGCTCTGTATTTGTTGTATAACACAATCATTGTTCCACACTTAATCTATTGTATTGATGTTTGGGGGAAAGCGTGTAAAACAATCACAAAGCCTATTTTTGTATTACAGAAAAGAGCTGTAAGAATTATCACTAGAAAACATTACTGTCATCCATCCAGTACATTATTTTATCAACTGAAATTATTGAAGTTCCATGATTTGGTTGATTATAATATTTTATCAATTATGTATAGGGCTCAGAATAACGAATTACCTTTAAATGTCCAAATGAATTTTGTTAAAAGACAAAGTTGTTATAATCTTAAGGGGACAGAGATGTTTGTAAAACCACAATTCAGAACTAGTTTGAAGGGACGTTCTACCTCAATCCAGGGAATTAGATTATGGAATGGCTTGGAGAATGTAGTTAAAAATGCCAAGTCACTGTTTACATTTAAGAAAATGATCAAAAGGAATTTGTTGAAAAAATATATATGAATTAGCATAATGTGTATTGTATCAATTATTAGTTATGTATTAGTATTAGAAAATTAGAAAGAGTTAGTCATTTTGTACTGCTGGTGAAAGATTATTATTGTTTAATCTGATTGTTTGAAAAAAGGGGCAGATATAATAAGATTTACTCTTCTTTCTGCTACCTTTCATTTTTTTTACATTGTGTACGTATCATTAATGGGATTGTCTTGTCTTGTGTTTCGTTTGTAAAAAAAATGAACAAATTTAATATTTTAAGATGCTGTTGTTCTGGTTTTATTCCTTACAAGTAAAAAAGAAAAAGCATTTTAATTTTTGTTTCTTCTTTCAAAAAGCTGAGAAGGCTGAGCCATATGCTTATTTGTGACAACAATTTAAAAAAATTGATATATTTTGTGTTAGATCAGTAGGGGCTCGACCAGAATCTACTCTGCAGGCTGTTACAAGGCATTTGTTCAAACTCCAAAGATATTTTGGTCCAATTTAAAATATTTTTGCCTTTAAAATTGATAAATGAAGTGACATGAGCAAAATGTTTCTGTGTTTAGTTTGTGTAGACGACGTATAAAAACTATTTTCCACCCGCAGTAACAAAAAACAAGAATAAAAACACAAGCTCAGCACAGCACTCTCAGTTTGACTGACTCACAGATCAGCGTAGTTCACTCCACTTAAAGAGGAGATGCTACTCCTGACACCCACATCCTATAACCTCCGCCTCTTTTAGATCTCTGTGTGGAAAAGGCAGCGACACAGAAGGCAAAATTAGGATCTGCAGCACAAATGCAGGAACGATCATCTAATGGCTGTATCCATCAGAACGCTGGCTCAAAGGAAGAGGACGCTGATTTATTCCTCCCTTAAGGCCTTGATTTCTTCTTTTACCGATACTCACGCCAGCGCTCACACACAACCCTATACCCTATTATGCAAAAGAAAACCGTCATAATGGCATCCATCATTCCACCATCCATTTCATGTATTTCTCCTGTTTCGCTCAACTCGGTCCTGTTCCCAAGGTGACGACAAGTTTTACATCCCTCGGCTGTTTCTACGGTTACTGAGAGACGGCTAACGGCAACAGGTCCCTCTTTTCCATCACATCTGCCCCCGTTTCCTCCGCACTTTCTCTACTTTCTACTTCTAATGAGGAAAAGGAATTTTTAAAAAGCACATTTTAGATTTGTGGGGTCAGACTGTTTAGCTGATGTTCTTCTAGTGGCTGCAAGTCACATGACTTAAAACAAACATAAAACTGAACACGGTAGAGCGAAACACAAGCTGATGGCCAACAAACATTTCAGACAGCAGCCCTGACAGTAGCTCAGTTTACAAATTATTACAAATGAATAGTTTGTATGTATAATTATTTATGTCTTAAGGTGCTTTTTGTTGTTGTTTGTCTTTCCACCTACTTGTACAGGGGGTCCCCGACTTACGAGCGCATCGACATACGAGGTTCCGGACTTACGAGCTCACTAACGAACAGTAAATTTGTAAAGAACATACAAAAAATACAGCACTTTTATGTGTTTTTAGATGAAAGTGTGTTAGCTAACTGTTTGGAAACAAGTTTCTGAGCATGTTTATGAACTAGTATGAACGTTTGTGATGAAAAACGAGTGTTCGTAGTAGCGCTAGCATAAATTTTCCGACTTACGACCGAAAATCCGGACTTACGAGCGACACGTGTTTCGGGTTCCGACGTACGAGATTTTCGTCTTACGAGATGGTCGTAGGAACGGAACTCGCTCGTAAGTCGGGGACCGAGCCAGTCGAAGCAGATGTTCGCTCAGCCTGGTTCTGCTAAAGGTTTCTTCTTGTTAAAACGATGTTTTTCCTTTCCACTGTTGCCTTTGTGCTTGCTCAGGATGGGAGACTGCAACAAAGTGAACATTTAACACAGTCTGCTGTCTGCCTTAGATAACTTTGACTAATTGGCTTCTTTATATACACTGTATGAATGTTTCTGTCCAGTGTCCTGACATGACGTCTATTGTGACTTGGCTCTATATAAATAAACTGAACTGAATTTAATATTATTCAAGCACTGAAAGAAAATAATTTATATATAATCATTCTCGATGTAAATATGAAATTGTTATTTTAAAGGTTATAATTTTCTGCTCAACTTTTTTTGAGGGTCTGTGGTGTTGTGCTGAAAAAAGGACATCTACAGCATTGTGTTGCTCACACGTGAGCCCACCACATAAATGGCTTAGTGTATTAAAATATAGTCATTGTCAACTATACTGAACAAAAACAGAAAACATTTTTTATTTTTGCTCCTATGTCACATGAGCTGATTTCAAAGATCTAAAACTTTTTCTATGAACACAAAAAGCCTTTTTCTCTCAAATGTCACAAATTTGTGTAAATGTGTGTTAGTGAGCACTTCTCTTTAGCAGAGATAATCCATCCACCTCAGAGGTGTGGCAGAACAAGATGCTGATCAGACAGCACGGTTATGGCACAGGTTTTATACAAATTGATGAAAATGATTTACAAATTTGTGAACAATAGTTGACAGAAAAAGTCTTGGATCTTTGAAAAATGGGTGCAAAAACAAGTATTGCGTTTTTATGTTTGTTCTGTGTATTTAAAAAACAGAAAAGAACATGAGATGTGCAGAGGTTAAACAGTAACACCTCATCAAATATGTAACCACCACTGTCTTCCATTTGCTGCTTATTGTTGTTGGAAACTTGCTTTTTATTGGACAGTGGATCAAAGAAGGTCCGTCTGGTCTTCTCAATCATTTTGTTTTCTGTTACAGTAAGTTAATAGGTCAAATTAGGCTGATTTACTCCCATTGAGTTTCATTTATAGATAGGATAAAAAATCATTTAAAGCACTGGTATCCAAGGCCTACTCCAATTTTGTCAAAGTTTTTTTTCTTCTTCCTTTTATAGATGGCCTCCCTTCTCACCTTCCAGCCATCCTCTTCACACCATTATTAATTATTTTTTTTAAATATAGGATAGAAAGAAAGGAAAGACAGAAAGTAAGACTACAAAGTATAATAAATATACACAAAAAGAGCACAAGGCAAATACACCCGACCGCTGTCTGTAAACCTGCAAAGAACATGACAGAACACAGCAACAATATACATACTGTATATATAAAAGACTTAGAATATTCATGACTTTGGTGAAGATTTCTATAAATATATATACAGTATATACCTATACCTACAGATATATACAGTACTTACATATATACACATGCATATGCAGTCACATACACATCTACATACCTACATACGACACCTACATATACATCCCTGCATTTGTGTATGGTTGTGAGCATGCATAAGTGAATAAGGCTTCTCTAATAGAACATTCAATAGAGACCGTGAAGCATCAGAGATCCACCCCCCAAGACCCGAGGCAGACAAAGGGGGGACCAGAGCCCAAGACCCCAAGAGGGACCCCGAGCGCAGAGCCCCCAGGGCCACCCAAACAGGAGGAACCACCCACCCCCCAGATCCGACCAGGGGGGAGAACCGGAAGAGCCCCAAAGTCAAAGTAGTTTTTAACCAAATATCACAATAAATGGCTTTGGTTGAGTTTATTAGTTAAAAATAATGAAAACAATGCACACACTATTTAAAGGATCAGCATGTAACTTATTTTTTAAACATATTTCTTCACTCAGCCACTATTTCAGTCCAAAAACATGCATGTTAGGCTGATTGGTAACTCTAAATTGACCCTGGGTGTGAGTGAGACAGGTCCCTCTTGTAAATGAGTCCCTGTGGCTCAACGAGGCTAGCCTGTATAAATAAAGGTTCAATGAATTTCACGATAGATTGATGTTTGACAGGTAATCTCTGAAAAAACTATAGTCCTCTGGCGTCTCCCGGTGGTAATAAAAGCATTTATAAAAACCAAAGCGCCCCGCAGTTAACCGGCCAATAAAAACAGAGTTTATAACACTTCTTTTCCATTGTGGTCCATTACTGCATTTGTTACCCTATAAGTCACTGTTTTTTGCATAATTTGCATGCCGTGTGATTTATATGCCGAAGCAACTTATTTATGGATTTCCCCCATATTTATAAACATTTTTTATCTGAGATACGAACGTTTTCATTCATTCTGACTGAAAATATTGAGCTCTACCATTTTCAGCTGCTAGGTGGCACTCAAGTAGTATGGCATGCTGTTGTGTCATGCAATAGGTAAAAGTGGCTATTAATGACACAATCGGCTTGCCATAGACGGCCACCTTTGTCCAGCTCGCCTGGAGCAACCGTCAAATCAGCTTTATTTTGCTGCACCGCCCCGGTGAAATGCAGCTGATCTGACCATTGAAGTACATTTTTTAAGTAAATGTTCAACTGAGACACACCTGTACTATGAAGTCGAGCAAACAAAAAATAGATTTTAGGCGCTTACCTTGTTAAATTTCAAAGAAATGCACAGTGAGTCCTCCCATGCATGTGCCTACTTCTGTATACAGTATATCCACAAGAGAGGAATATTATGACCAAGACAAATCCAGAGTAGATGGTAATGTTGTTTAAAACATGGTTTGTCTCGTCCAAAGGTTTAGTTGGAGAACAGTAGCCTGAAGAACCACAAAGAATGATAACTGACTGGTTTTATGTCTCACTGTTTCTAGTTTTGATACATTTAGGATGTTTTAAGAGTAAGAAAAGCACTATTATATTGCTTTATTTACTTTGGTATACAGTACTGCTCTGATTCAGTTTATCCAGTTTGAACTTTGCTGTTCCACCTCCGAGCAA
>JBBPBX010000359.1:37100-99558 GCA_038048925.1 Garcialebias charrua
GATAAGGTAAAAATCAAATAAATACGGGTGCAGACCTAAATTAGAACCTGCTGTTTCTTGTTCATCTAACTTTCTGCTTCCCAAACTGAAGACATATAGCTCAAATATTCACTTAGATTGATAAATTTGTCGGGTTTTAAATCGTCCATCCTAATATGTACAGTAAATGCAAAACCGGAGCCCTCTACGTCTCCTTACGTCACATATGCTGCGTTCGCGTGAAATCGGATTTCCCATTAATAAACATGGCGCAAAGTTTAAAATCAATTTAAAATCAAAATTAAATATATTTATAAGTTTGTTTGCAAAAACAAACATAGTTGAATGACAAAACATATACCGGGTATGTAGTGCAATATGATGCATAGTTACAAGATGATGTCAGTGCAGCTTTAAAGAATCAGTTTCTTTTTCAGCCCCACTTACATGTGTAGTTCCCCAAGGATCTATTCTTGGACCCATTTCATTCTTCATTTAACATGCTCCCCTTAAAACCCATCTACAGTATAGGAATTTTACATATTTTTTCATTCCTACGCAGACGACACTCAGATCTACAGCTGAAGTGTACCGTAATCGTTTTTTCATTAAAACTACACTTTGACTGCCCCACCGAGGTCAAAATTGGAAAGTTTCAAACTTTCTAAATTAGAATGAGAATAAAAGTAATATTTTTTGGTTCCACTGGAAACTGCAGCTCTTCTACAGATCTGGACAGCTTGGGGCCATTCTGGATCACTTTCACTCTCTGTATGATGGCGTCAGTCAGGCCGGCCTCTCGTGACTGTAGTCAGGGCAGAACGCTGCAGCTCTTCTTTTTTTTTTTACTCGAGCAGAAGAAGCGTGAACATGTCTCCCTCGTATTGACTTCAATTCATTAGCTCCCTGAACATTTTACGAGGGATTTGAAAATTTTATTTATGGCATATAATCGGATTTGAATTGATTTGAGATCCTCACTGCTGACTGCTTTTGATTTTTATTTTAAATAAATAAATAAATAAACAAAACAAAAACACTGATTAGTGAGCTCAGGTTCTGATAAACAGGAAGTGATTTTGTTTTACCTCTCGTTTTGGAGCAGGCAGTTTTTTAAGATCGTCCTCTTTAAATCTGTAATCTGGAGGAAGTGAGTCTTCCCTCTCTCCTACCCGCACACCCTTCACCTTCTTGATTGTGTCCTCCTGTAAAACAAAGCAAAATACAAAGATAAACACACACGTGCAGACCTTTTTTAATCCAAAATATCACACACAAAGAGTAGAATTATACTGTACATTTAACTGAATTTAAAAAAAAAGAGACGTCTGTCTGCTCTTTACCGAGATAATTTCTTCAGGTTTAAGTTTGGGGGATTCAGGTTGTTTTGGTGCATCCAGTGTCAAAGTGTCACCGAGAGCACTGAGAGCATCATCCAAGATCGAAGCATCCTGAACAGGAAGCTGGAAGAAAACAAGTCAGTGGATCACTTTTTAGAAAACAAATGACTAAAATAAAATAAAGTTTCAAAAAATCTTTTGAGCTTTCAGTGTCACCTTCTCAGCCTCAGGTTTGGTGGGTGCTGGTTTTGCCGAGGTGACTTTAACGATGGACTGCTGCTCCTGAGGACCAACTGCCTTCTGCAAAACAAAAAAACACATTAGAACATGTGGACTGAAATAAAAGTAGTCCATTTAAGGATATACAAGAACTGGCACACATCTAATGACTGCAGTGTGTTCCACTGCAACTGGACTGAAACTCCAGTGGTTAAAAGTACTCAACTCTTGGAGACAAGTCAACAAAACAAAAATACCAAGAGGGGTGACTACTTTGCATTGCACCGTTTTTAACTTATAAGAAGAGGTCAGACACTGCAGAATGAACAACAACAAAAAACTGATCACTAACATAAATTAATTCAAGCAGACAAACAAATTTACTTGAGGTGTCTTTGTAGGAGGAGGGGCAGGAACCTGAACTCCAGAAGCTTTAGATGGAGCCACAAAATCACTAGCGAGCAGGTCCAGAGCCGACAAGTCCTCCACCTTTTTCTACAAAACAGATCCAAGTCAACAGAGTTTAAAACTACAACAAATGGCAATGAAACAGATTCGAGAACACACAACACAAACGTGTGGTTCTGTGACAGTGTGTGTGAGAATCAGTGGGCTAACAGTGTTATACCTGTGCAGGGGGGTCTGTGGGGTTTACAGCAGGAGCCTGGACAGAAGGAGCAGCTGAGGAGGTGGTGAAGTCTCCAGACAAAATGTCCAGAGCTTCTCCCGTCTCCATGGCAGGCTGCGAATGAAACAGGTCAGTCAGTTTGCTGCCCTCCATTCCTACAACCATTTCACATGCACATTATGAATAGGTCCCTAATTTAAATACTGCTCCCTTACCTCAGGTTCAGGAGCAGGTAGTTTTTTGAGATCTCCCTCTTTAAGCCTGTAGTCTGAAGGAAGCGAGTCCTCCCTCTCTCCCACACGTACACCTTTCTCCTTCTTCGTTTTGTCTTCCTGTGGTAAAACAGAAAAACAAGAACGAGCCAAATGAAAATGTTCGACATAATTGACGTATACACTTGCAAGGACTAAACGTCTGGAAGCTCCATGCTCCTACCGAGACGATGTCTTCAGCTTTGAGTTTGGGAGGCTCAGGTTTAGGCTCGTCTTTTGGCAACGTGTTTCCAAGAGCACTGAGAACATCCAGATCCATGGAGTCCACCTGAGGAGATGGGAGGACACAGTTTGACCTCAGTGTGCCATTTATATCTTGTTTAACTGCTGAAACAGGTCTCTTCAACAAAAACACGTTAAACAAGACAGAAAACACCTGCACCTTCTCAGGCTTGGGTTTAGCCTCAGCTGCTGTTTTCTCTTTAACGGTCGTCTTGTCAGGGACGGTGCACACAGCTTTAGGAGGAACTCCAGAGGACTCCACTTTCTAGAAAACAACACAGAAGACGCAGTTTAATGCTGATAACCTGAGAAGAAAAGTGACAAAATAGGATAAGAAGCTACATCTTCATCTCTGACTAACAGTTTTAATGCTGCTTCTTTTCTAATCACTTTTAAAAACAAGTAAGAACCACACACCAGTTAGAAGATTTACAGGTTTTATCCAAGATGATTCAGATTTTCAATAAGAACATGGACACATTTCCTGTAGTTATCCCTGTAATAATACCAACAGGAAAGAGGAAATGAAGGAATGAGCGTGGTGTACTGTACCTTGGCAGTGGAAGCAGACAGACCAGCCTCCAGAGACAACTCGTCAGGAACTTTACCACCAGCGGCTTTCTTGCCAGCAGGTGGAGGAGGAGGAGGAGCTTTCTACAACATCCAAGAGTTCAAGAGATTAAAACACAATATAACCGGGGCTGTTTTGATTTGCTCTGGACAGGAACTGGACCCACATGTGCTGAAGCAGCTGGAGGGGTGACCACAGGGGCCTGCACAGGAGAGGCTGATGAAGGGGTCATGAAGTCTCCAGACAAAATGTCCAGAGCTTCACCAGTATCCATGGTGGGCTGAGAAGTGGGGGAAATAACAGAGTAATCATTTTATTTATTTACTGAATTCTATTTTATTCAAGGTTACATCAAGAACTCTTTCCTGTTTTTACCTCGGGTTCAGGAGCTGGTAGGTTTTTGAGATCTTCCTCTTTAAACCTGTAGTCTGGAGGAAGTGAGTCCTCCCGCTCTCCCACACGTACACCCTTCTCCTTCGTCACTTTGCCTTCCTGTGGAAAAAAGAAGAAGAAAACAGGAGAAATAAAATAAATTTAAAAAAATCTGACGGTAAATGACTTAATGGTTTGTTTTGTGTTTGTGCTCCTACTGGGACGATGTCCTTGGGTTTCAGTTTGGGAGACTCAGGTTTCGGCTTGTCTTCTGGTAACATGTCTACAAGTTCACTGAGAGCGTCCAGAGACATGGCGCCATCCTGAGAGGATTTTATAACGCTTATTGATCAGCTCATCGGACATCGATTAATTATTCACGTTGTGCTCCATCTTCATCTCACCTTGTCAGACTTGAGCTGGGGGTCTGTTTTGGATTCCAGTCCAGCTTCCAGGGAGAACTCAGCTGCAGCTTGGTCCAGCTTTGCTTTTTTATCTGCTGGGGGAGCAGGGCAAACAGCTACAGGAGGAACTGCCGCCTACAGGGACAATAAACCAAAGGAGAAGAAACAAATTGGGTCTGGACAATATGAAACTTTATTAAATAACCTTTTCTAAACTTGGTCTGTAACGTTGTAAACCACTGTACCTTTGAGACATTCTCGGGGGTTTTCTCTAACTTTGCTTTTTTATCAGCAGGAGGAGCAACTTTCTATAAAGAATAAGATGTATTCAGAACATAAATGTCTATATTTGACTTTGATAACAGATACACCAATAGTAATTGAACATCAAGTCTATAAAAGGCACGTGTCGCAGACGTAAATGGGATCATAAAGTTAGAACTGGACGAGCGGCTGAGACTGACCTTCTGCTCTGTGGGTCCAGGTGGAGCTGTGGATGTCGTAAAATCAAATGAAAGGGACTCCAGAGCCTCGTCTGTGCTTATAGGTTTCTGAAATAAATAAAAATATTTTAAAAACACCTAAAATGTCACCTCGAGATGACAAAGCAACTCCTGCCAGATCTTCAAAACAATCGGAGTCTTTAGTAAAGAATGAAGCTCTGTGACAAACAGCTGGATCCTCCACTAGAGGGCGCAAAGTAACAAATCTTCAAACAAAAAGTAAAATAATAATGTGATCCCAACTGCCTGCACCAACAGTGAGAGAAAAGTACAGACACGCCACATTCCACAGACGCCAAAAACTTACAAATACATGCCCCTATGAGACAAACACCACACAGGAAGTCAAGCTGCTTCATCAAAACGGAGATTAAAACACAGTCTAAACAGGGAGAACGCTTTCTTGATGAAAGATAAAACATACACAAAATCAAACATCCATGACAGCTGTGGGAGAACTGGGAGTGTTGGGGTGACTAAAGACTACATGTTCAAGTGTTAAACACTGTGCATCGTTGTGTGCAGCTCACATTTTTATGACTGGTTTGACCCAACATGAATCAACTAGTTTGAACACAGGAGGTAGTTCTCATGTCGGGCCAACACCCACTAACATTTCCCAGTTCAGAAGAAGCAGCAGGTCCGACAGGGGAAACACTGCTTCCTGTATGTGTTTGTGTTGAGGGGAAAAGTGTCTGTTTATAACCCTTTTCTTATCTGAATCAGATTAAACCGAGACCATCGCTCCCTGAAAAGGCTTAATGTGAAATCTTTACTTACAGGAACATCTTTTGGTTTAACATCTGCAGGAGCTGGAGCCTACAAACAGACAAGAGCAGTCTTTCATTTATTTGACATCAAATGGCACACCTGTCAGCTTCTGGTGCTTATTTCGCTTTCATTTTTGTAACGACAATCAGACGAGACCAGGACCAGGTGACATTTATGGTTCACGTCCAACTCACACATTTGAAGTGCACTGGTCACATGACAGTACATGAAATAAGTTTCAGTGGGTTTAATCAACTTCAACATGATCAGCTGTTAACAGAAATCTGAAACGGTGCCTTAAAAAATAAATCAGTTTCAAAGTTTTACTGTATGTTCAGTGCTGTACATCCATGAGCACGCCTATGTTAATTTTGACAGCTATTTTTAATTTAGTTTTCGTCTTAGTCATGTGACTAAAACATCATTTAGTTTTAGTCATTACTTAGTCATCAGAATTTTTTTTTGTTTTAGTCTAATTTTAGTTGACAAATCAATGAAAACATTTAGTCGACTAAATCTACAGTCAATTAAGTCGACTAAGTTATACATAGTAAAAACTTTTCATCAATTTCATCAATTCTCTGTAGTTACTAAAACAAAACATTAAATTTGTCAGTGAGCAGTGCACTCTGCTGGCTGGCTGCGCACTGCGCAGCTACATTGCACTTAGCACTGATTGGACTTAGCACTGATTAGACGGCTAACTAGTTGTCCCGCCTATTTGCTTGGGCTAAAGTCATTCTGATTGGCTCCCTCTGTAATTTGGCCCTACCTTCCGCCAAACGAAAACAGTTTTGATTGGATTTCGTCCCAGTCAATGTTTTAGTCTCGTTTTTATTCGTTGACGAAAGTGTCAATTCATTTCGTCACAGTTTTTATCCGATAACGTTGTCTTTATTTAGTTACTGTGTCGTTTCTGTCATGAAATAAAGGTTCGTTGACGAAAATCATAACGAAAATAATTAGTCAACAAAATTAACACTGGAGCACACTTGATGTGCCACACAGTCGAAGCTAACAATAAACATATTTTATGCTCTTTACCCACCTTCACTAATTCCACCAGAAATTTTAAATAAAGCCACAAAACAACAAAACAGAATTCTGCTTAAAGTGTCTAATGTCTAAACAGCTAAATGATGTCGTTGTTAAAGACCGACAAGATAATTTAAGTTTGAAAAGGGCTGTATGGAATTGTACCTTTATGTTTTATTGACGACACATGCAGAAAAAAGCTAAAAGGTGTGAATTTAAAAAAAAGAAGCAGGAAGTGAGGCAAACTGACCACATTTTCAAATCTGTACTCTGAAGGCAGCGAGTCCTCTCTTTCCCCACACTTGTGAGTCTTCTCACTGGTGACCACACTCTGTGACACATGCATTAATACCGTTAAGCTGTGGTCACGCACAGACACAAATTACATGCAGGCTGTGGTCACGCCGTACCTCTATGACCTGTGGCCCGGTGTAAACGGGCTGTTTGGGTGCGACAGGTTCAGCCCGTGCAAGAGTGTCCCCCAGTGCAGCGAACGGGTCATCAACTGAGGCCTGAACATGCAACACAACTCAGCACGGCAGAGCGGGTGACATGCATTTCCAAATAAACACACAGGACTTCAGGTTTACCTGTTTGGTTGTTGCTGCTGCTGAAGGAACCTCCACCTGCACCTGCAACACAAACCTGGAATCAGTGCTGTGAAGAAGACCAACACACTGCTGCAGTGGCTCGTTGATGGATGAGCTTGTTGCCTTTTGAAGAAAGTTACAAGTTAAGAACATTTGTTTGACATGGTAAAAAAACATCCCGGCAGGTACCTTTCTGAATACGAAGAGATTTAGTCCTATTTCTGACAGGTGTCAGAAATAAACGTGACAAAAAGCATCAAACTGCATCCTCCATGGTGTGTAACATGATCCTCTACCTTTGTTTGTGTTGTTTTAGCATCCTCTTTCTTGCCCTGCGCCGTCACTTTTCCAGCTGCTGCCGGAGCAGCTGGCTTTGATGTTTTAGCGGCATCAGCTTTAGGCGCTTCAGCTTTGACTGTCGTAGCAGCAGTCGAAGTCTAAAATACAATAAATGTATTACAGGCGGAGTGTGTGTCCAGCAAAACTACAGGTCCAGTTTGAAAATATGCAAATTCAGCTAAACCATGCAAAAGACCAAGTTGAGGAGAAGATGAGTCACTGAGCAGAGAAAAAGCCTCCACCAACTTCATGATGTTAATAAATGATGAGGTGAAGATGAGATAATGAGAAATAAAACCTGAAGCCTCTCCATTTGTTTCCTTTTACCGACTCAACTTTTATGATCAGTCACATTACAGAGCAACAAGCAGAGGCATGCTGAACAAAGAGCTGCACAACGAAGAATCCAGATCCAAGAATCTTTCCTCTGTGGTGGAAAGAAAGAGCAAAGCAGAAACTTCCCACGAGATCAGAGAGGAAACATGAAAGTTTCCCAGTAAAAACAGCCATGAATCCTATAAAACTCAAAACGCAGGAAAAAAAAGAGACATCCTTGAAATATAGACCCCAAAAGGGTCTCAGAGTGGCCCAGAGCAGTCGGGTCTACCTTGGTTGAGACTTGAGGTTTGGTCACTGAAGAGGTTGTTGTTGTTCCAGCATCAAGACAAG
Source organism: Garcialebias charrua (assembly GCA_038048925.1). Lineage (NCBI taxonomy): Eukaryota > Metazoa > Chordata > Actinopteri > Cyprinodontiformes > Rivulidae > Garcialebias > Garcialebias charrua. Next base: position 45,015 of record JBBPBX010000359.1, read on the forward strand.
GAGCCGTGGATTTTGCTTTGACTTGAGATGTTGCAGCATTCTACAAACATGTGGCCAACAACAGCGAGTTAAAAACGCCACAAAGGAAATCACCTGGATGGACAGTAGCACCGGTGTTAGACTTCCACTAAAGAAGCAGGATCTAACCAGGTCGAGTCAGGTCCTCTGAACCAGTTCTTTGTTGAAACGTTTCATCTTTTATATATTTTTAATCTCTAGCTCCTTAGAGCTGAAGAAGCCTTTTGGATTAAAGACGAACCGTTTCAACAAAGCAGAATCCGTCCAGAGGACCTGACTCAACCTTGTTAGATTTATCTACCTGGATTATTGAGCATGCATCAGGACATAAAGAAGCAAGAGTGTAAATAAATTCATGAAAGTTGTTTAACAAAGTCAGCCCTGAGGTGTCAGTAACATTCAGTTCCTCAGCCTCTGCCCTTGAGCCACAGAGACATCGCACACACACAGATGTGTAAAAGAAGACGCAGGCTGCCTCGTGATGAGGACACGCTCGAGTGTTGAGGCCAGAAGATTGTTACACGGAGCAGCCAGAAAGTTCCCAGCCCAGGATCCATCTACCTCTGTTTTGGTTTTAGGCGAGTCTTTTCCTGCTGCCACACCACTCCCTGTGGCTGTTGTCGTGGTAACCGCCCCCGTCTTTGAAGTCATGGTGGATCCTGACTTCTGCAATGCACCAAGTATGAGGAAGTTGATCATCAAACTGTGGCGTTAGTACACGTCTTACGTCAAATGATACCTGGGCAGGTAGTAACCGTTTTCATTAAAAAGTACTTTAAATGAAATGACTGCAAATTGTACTCACAAATGTGTGTTGAGATGTGTACCCTACTATTTGCTTTATATTTGATCTATTACAAATACCAAATATTTCTAGTTTTTTTTCTTAAGAGTTTCAGTAAAAGGCTACAATATATAAAAATGCCAAGTCAATGTTTACATTTAAGAAAATGATCAAAACAAATTTGTTAAAAAAAAAATGAAATAGCATAATGTGTATTGTATTAGTTAGAAAGAGTTATTCATTTTGTTCTGTTACTGGAAGATTATTATTGCTTGAACTGATTGTTTGAAAAAAGGGGTAGATATAATAAGATTTATTCTTCTTTCTGCTACCTTTCATTTTTTTATATTTTGTACATTATCATTTATGGGATTGTTTTGTATTGTGTTTTTTGTAAAAAAAGAAAGAAAAAAAAAAAGAACAAATTTAATAAACATAAACATATCATGTAAGAAGACAATACTAAATGGCAAAACGGTTATCATGCACATTTAAATTCATTAAAATGTTGCACACTTTAGCACTTCACTATCTGATAAGTGTTTTGGCCTGCAGGCCTCAGTGGAAACACCATTATGATAATACAGGTCGTAAAGAAGCCTTAGAGACTAATAAGACTGTGCTTACTTTGAATTAGCTGGTCTAATAAAAGCTAAAACTACTAAAAATTAATCAAACAAGAACAACTATAACTAGAACAGGTAAAATGACGATGGTGACGGAGTCCCTCAGAGTTATCGCGCACACGTAAAACGGTTTAGCTAGCAGACATTCTGTTTGTTCTGTCAAGTTTTAAAGTTTGACAAATGCTTACTTACAGGGGTCAATAACTTCCAAACTAACCACCAAACTGTTGTAGAATCAAAAACATCTCTTCCAATGCATGGAAGAAAAGTTTAAAGTACGAGGACAGCCTTAATTTAATGTAAACAAATCACACAGCGTCGGCGAGCTGAGAAGCTCTTAGGGACCGCCAATAAAGTAACACGAGAAAAATAATTATTTTAAATAATATAAATGTACATGTTTAGATTTTAAGCATTTTAATGACATTAAAATTAGATATAAATGTCTCATTCATAATTGTGTGATGTGATTTAGGTGAAAACGAGGACAATACTATTGTGTTATTTAATATTATAGCCGGATATTGCAATTTGCAGACGGTCCTTAACTCCTCATTTCACTTCCGGTGTTGTGTTTCCGTTTCTCCATTCACACTGAGGACAAAACTAAACACAACACCGGTGTATATAGACGCTGGTGCTTTTTTAACCGAGGAATTTGAAAAGCTATTTATTTATTTAAATTATTTGTTTCTACCCCTGGCATCTGTCGACAGAGCCTGGTGCTTATTTTTGGATAATACAATAAAAAGTTTGTGTAAATGAGAAAGTTAATGCTGTTTATGTCACGACATAAAACTTAAACTACACTCAAAGTTGATATAGTTCCATAAAATGTAATTAATGCTATTGTCACATGCAAAAAACATCGTGTTTACAGACTATTGCCTGATATGCACACAAAGAATGAAATAAAAACTGACTCCTCGACAGTTGGGACATGCAAATGTTTTGTTTCGCTGCAAGATAATTTGAACATGTTTAATGTCAGGCACTAGCCTGGCCCTCGCCATTCCTACGCAGCTCCGCTCAATTCTCATTTCCCCGAAGCGAAGTGAAGGACAAGGGTCTGGTTTTAACCAGGCTAGTCAGGCACCAACGCTCAGTACTTTTTCTGGATGACAAATATTGTTTCAGTCCAATTTCATTGTATAGGATATTTTCAAAGAAAAAGAAAAAAAAAAATCACTGAAAAGAGCCTCTTTCAGAAAATGTTCAGGGCTAGTTGTACGTTTGTTGATGTAATGTGGCTCAAACAGAGCCTCTTACGATGCTGAACATTTATTTTAAGCATAACATAATCAGATAAGATGGCAATATGTCTTTGCCCTCTTACTTTTCAAGCTAATTTTATTATTTATTCTTTCTAGCTACGTGAATCAGCACCTTTTAACAGTTCTCAGTTTCAATATTTGGTTATTTCATTCCCATTATTATACACATTGTAGCAACAGTAGTCTGATAAGCGTTTTGTTTGTTTTTTAAAAAGTAATAAAATGTGACTAAAACTAAATAACTGAACACTTCCAAATACCAAAACAAAGCACGACTAAGCCTTGTTCATGATGGATGCTCAGTCTAACGCTGCAGTTTTGTTTCACACCATCTGGGGTAAACAAAGTAAACAAAACTGTTGTTGAGCACAAACTAATCAAGTCCTCTGCACACTTTCACAATGCTGTAAATAACTTGCACAAGAAATAAACGTTCAGTGATTGGCATTAAATTAAAAACACGTGTGTGCTGAAGAAGATAACTTAATGGCTCTGTTGATCATTCTGTTTGTAGAAAAACAAGTTTTAAATGTGTTTTTTAGGATCCACTGAATTATGTGAAAAGCACAGAACACCAAATAGGTGCACAGTTCTGTACGTATTTTAAATGCATGCCGTAATCTCCATGTGAAACAGAAAATGCAACAAAAGGAGTCAAACAGAATAATGCATAAAGCTCTGGCTCTGTTGGGAAAGTAGAAAAGGAATCGCTGAATCAAGAGACCGTCAGGACTTCAACAGGACTGTAATGGACACTGGATGTGCGTGATTGTGATTCACTAACATCCAAGTTTGACATCTGGTAAAAACAAGAAGGAACTAATAATTTACTGTAAGAATGTTACCAGGTATTTTTCCTGTTACTATGAACAATAAACATCTGGGCATTAATTATAATCTAATTCACTGTTTCAGGGCAGCTTTCACAGCTAAAGAGAGTGTTTACATTCAGAGTTTGAAAAGAAGAGAAAGTAACATTTTCCCATGTGTTTATAGAATTAAAGTGAAGTCCATTCCTGCACACACACACACACACACACACACACACACACACACTCTCTCTCTTTGAAGATCTTTTTGCTCTGAGAGAGAGCTGAAGCAGGGAAGGAAATAACAGCACAGCTCAGATAATGGGAGGGGGCGGGGCCTCAGGGTCAGTCAAACACAGGAAGTTAACAAATGGAGTTTCTCGTCTTTCTCGACAAGAAGGTAGAGAAGAGGTGAAGCAGCCTTCTGGAGAAAAGTTTCCTACCTCAAACTGTGCAGGCTTCACAGTGGAGACCTGAGCTGCCGGTTTGGGTGTTGCCTGGCTCGGCTGCGACTGCACAGACAGAAAGACGGGAGGGCGGGGGAAGAAACAGAAGAAAAGTCACACGTGTGCAACTGGCACGAGAAAAGTATGCAATTGCAACAACAATGTAACATTTCGATCTCACAACAGAACATTCCAATAAAACTCGGAACTGAAAAAGTTGCTGAAGTCGCAACAGCTTCAAATGTTGACAGCAGAAAATGCCACAAGGTGAGCTGAAACAACCATGGCACGCTCGGCTCCAGCGCCACATTCCAGCCTGAAGGGCAGCACTGTTTTTACCAGCAAAGTAACCCAGTATTATTGTTGCCATCACCTCGGCAACTGACAGCAGCAACGGTGAATGTCCAGCTCCAGAGCTAGAGATTTACCAGATGAGGTCACACTCTTTGAAATAAATGCTAAAGTACTTCACAAGTACTTCCAGCCAACTTTGACCTGCAGGGCTGAGGGGTCAGATGTGAATGTATTTTAAAGATCTGAAACTATCAACACTCATCTCTCCTAGATCCTTCATGTCAACCGTATTAGATAATATCATCAAGAAACTTGACCATTGCAGATGTTTCTAACCACTACTTATCCAATTTACATGTCATTGTTGATTTTTTAACTGTATCTACTCAACCGATGTCTGTCTGCTTGTTGCTGGTGAAGATTCTCAGTCGTCCAGGACATGATGCTGCTTGTTATGTATAATGTCTATTGAAGTCTGTTTTATCCTGTTGTTTTGAACTGTCAACATCTATTTATTGTGATTGTAGTTTTCTTTTCTTTTTTTTCTTTTTTTTTATAAATGCATATTGCTTATTGTAAATTACCATGTGACGTGTGCTGCTGACCACTTGACCAGGTCACCCTTGTAAAAGAGATCTCAATCTCAACGGGCTCTACCTGGTAAAATAAAGGTGATTGATTGATTGATTTAGAGAACTGTGCTGCAATTAACCACTTAATCACATTGTGCAGTGAACATCGTCTCTAGCTTTCTTTTGTGTATAAAAAGTGTTAAAGCTACTCAAAAACATTTAAAAGTGTGAACTGCTTTCATGTTATGTACAAAAAAAAAAAGCTTTGCTGCATTAATAATAAGTAGGTCATGTGAAAAACTATACAAAATATGAGTTTTCAATGTTAAGAGGTGCTTTGAATGTGTCTAAAACATTTTAAGACAGTGCTGTTGATACGGTTTGATGTATTTTAATTCAACTCATTGTGTTAAAGTGGCACACAGACAAGACAAACGCAGAGTAACAAACAAGCAGAAAGTGTTGATGATGTACAAATGTGACCAGTTCAGTCTGTGCAGTTCATTTTAAAGTGAGGTCTTTGCAGTGTGAACAGAATTAGCATGAAGAAAACACATCAGCACCCCATTACTACATTCTGAACAGAGGACACCAGTTCTTCACATGTCAGGTACCGTTTTGTGCCATTTGAACTAGTTCAGCCAAAGCTGTCCTACTCATACAGTCATGGGTCTACATCAGAAACAGCAATGTGAGAACAGAACAGAGCAAACACATGCACGCCTAGATTTTGGAAGGCATGTCAGAGGCTCCAGGTGGAGCAGGACCCAGCCCAGTTCTTTAGATGAGAGCCTCCACCCCTCTGCTGCTGTTAGTTTCCAGTCCAACCTATTGAATTGTGTGCTGTGGTAACATTAGTCAGTCCCAACCTAGCCTGTCGGTGAACATTTCTCTACCCATTTGTTCAAAACAAAGCTTTGGAAAACTAATTGTGAAGAATTTATGGACTCAGTTTTCACCTCCAGTCATGATTTTATAGTTTCAGTTGCTGCAGCGTCCACTAAATAATAAATAAATAAAAAACAACTACCGTATTTTTCGGAGTATAGGTCACACCTTTATCATTTTTTCATGGCCTGCGTCCTATACTCAGGTGCGACCTATATATGGCTTTTTATAAAATAAGCTGATTTGTAATCATTTATTAACAAAAATTAAACTGAGACACACTCTTACAATAATGTCAGCTAACAAATATATTTTTTTAGGTGTTTATCCTGCTAAAATTATTCATTTATTAAAGAAAAGTTCAGCTCAGACACATATTTGCTATAATTTTTTATCAAACAAATAATTGTTTTTAAGTGTTAATCTTCTTAAAAGCCTTGCTGTGCGCTCCTGTGGCAGACATTTGCAGCAGAGCTAAACACGGTCCACATTTTGACGTAGGTGCGAACTATACTCCGGTGCGACTTATTTATGGATTTTTCCAATTTATTGGCAATAATTGGACAATGCGACCTATACTCCGAAAAATACGGTACATCCACCAACTTCCATTATCCCTCGTCTAAGCACCTCTGAGTAAGCCAACTCATTGAGCCAGCAGTGCATCATAGTTTTCAGCTTTCTTAGATGGAGCTACGTGAGCACAAACCAAAACTCTGAACGAGCTGCAATCAGTAGCCTCTGATTTATTAATGTCTGCACCTCAGCCCAGTCAGCCTTTAACACAACCCACTTTCATAAAGAGAACTGTTCAGCATTTTAACTCACTTTTAGCAGAATATTAGGCATGGAAAACTCTTTGGCTTGTGATTCAGATCTTATACTGTGGAATTTCTGCAGCAGGAGTGAAAAACTTTAAAATGATGTGTAACTGCAGTTTGAAGAAGAGACCATGCTATTCTGGGCGGCCGTGGCGTAGTGGTAATGGCAGTCGTCCCCCGATCGGAAGGTTGGAGGTTCGAATCCCGGTTCCCCACATCATGTGTCGTTGTGTCCCTGGGCAAGACACTTAACCCTGAGTTGCTCCCGGTAGGACTGGAAGGCGCCTTGCATGGCAGTCTGCCACTACCGGTGTATGAATGTGTGTATGAATGGGTGGATGGTTGGTATTGTAAAGTGCTTTGGGGTCCCTCACAGGGGGCTGGAAAGCGCTATATAAATAAAATAAGCTCCATTCTATATTGTTGCTTTTTCCTCACGTGGTTTCAGTTGTGGCCAGTTTCCCACCTACAAAAAAATACAATAAAACAGTTGCCCCACATACAGTAGTAGTACCTCCTAATAAATAATATAAATGATTTACTGAGCTTGCTATTGTATTGTTTTCTTCTGTGTATTTTTCAACTATTTTGACAATTTTAAGTGTAATTTAAAATTTTAATGATTAATTCTCTTTTTTTTTTTAACTTATTTAACATTACGGGGCATACTGTTCAATGCCTTGCGTCCATCAAGTGGATCTGAACATGTGGCCAGTGATCCAAACAGGCAGGTCCAATAGTTTCATTTGGAGCATCTGATTTTCTGTCCACTCTAGACACATTTGACTGGTTTTAATTCAATTCAGTTCATTTATATAGCGCCAAGTTACAACAGAAGTCATCTCAGGGCACTGAACTTTTAGCACATTGATACAACCTCGACCTGACATGAGCTCAAAAACAGGCATAGATGCAGTGAAACCTGCTGAGCTCAACAGTGGAGATGTTTCATTTAATTTCATTTATTCATTTATATAGCACTTTACACAACCACGGTGGTGGTGACCAAAGTGCTTAACAAAAAACAGTGCAATACTTAAAAAGACAGATTAAAAATCAAGAAAAACACAACATAAAAGCAAAAATAAAACCAGAAATGTCACCATATAATTTAATTACTAAAAGCCAGTTTGAATAAAAGGGCCAAGTTCAGTAATCTGGCGTAGCTCAAGTGGGAGTGTATTCCAGAGTCGAGGTGCGGCCGCAGAAAAGGCACGGTCACCCCAACGTTTATATTTTGTCCGTGGAACAGAGAGCAAGAGTTGGCTATCTGACCTCAGAGACCTGGAGCGGGCGGGGAATGTTGTGTTTTTAAATCCATTTGGAACAGACAGAGGGGCCAGAACAGATAACTGAAAAGAATAGAGAAATTTAAAAAAATAAAAAAAAAGAGTTTCTCCAACATGGCAGAACCCTATTTAAAGAATTCCATGATGTTTGGTGTGTGGGTATAGTGGATCAGTGGCTGAAGCAGTGGTCTTGTTACTGAATCACTGACAGATCCTTTTGTGTTTCCATCAACGATTTTAGTTCTGCAGTGGCGGCACTTAAAGAGGGACTCACCCCACTGTGAAACGGTAGCTCCACCCCCAGACCAGATTCAAAAACCTCATGAAAATGGGAGTGTCGAGAGACAAGGAGGGGAGGTGGTGGGTGGTTGTGCTACGTTCACGCACCCTCTAGCAACAAACTTAAGGCTGGTTCATACTTCTTGTCGCACGTCTTTTACCCCCCGTTGAGTGAAAAAAAGTTGTGCAACTTCCGTCTGCACTCCCGCTGCGATCCCCCGGTGACAGCTGTCTTGTACATGGCCCCCAGTCAGAACTCAGAGATGCGGTGGATGCGGCTCGGAGCGTGTGACTGGTTCAAAGTTTGTGGGCGTTTTTGCTTTGACATGAATAGTTTTGAAGAGAAAGTCATCTGTGCACGCGCGCACACACAAACCCCAACACACACACACCAATGCATATATATTTATATATTTACGAACACGCGCGCGCACACAGGAGCTAAAGCATGCGCGTGTAAAGTTGACAAAATGAAGAGGATCGTGCATGCTCGCAGCTTTTAAAACAAAGAAAACTCCGCTGTTATGTAAAAATGTGCGTTTAAAGTGAGCAGCGACCCTGAGGAGAGAAACTCGCCGACGTATGCAGTGGGAGGGAAGAGGGAGGGATTTACTATTATGTATCCCCCACGCCTTTCAAGTATAAACACTCATGCGGTCGGTGACACACACGCAATTACGTCATCGTTGGGTTCACTCAACGGGGGGTAAAAGACGTGCGACAAGAAGTATAAACCAGCCTTAAAACTCTAGCAAACAACTTACAACAAGCAACAACAAAGAATAAGTATGTAGATGTATTTATCTATTCCCACCCGATCTATCCAAAACAAAAGGCTTAAAAAAAAAGAAGAAAATAATACTACAAGACATGCCGTGACCGGGGATCGAACCTGGGTCTGTCGGATCCCAAACCCGCTCCTACACCACTGCCCCATCTTGGCATTCATGCATCACTCGTCCATCGCACAATAAGAAAACAAATACAATCAAATAGTTTCGATGAAGTGGAAAGTATTCTTACAATACATCAGTTAAAATATACAAATAACTATGCCATTCCGAAAACTATAATATGCTTTGTTGCAGAGCTTTTCCGGAGTGCAATGTACCACTTCCATATAAGGTATGAACTGTAGCACGGACCTTCTCATCTCTGCAGGGGATTGGCTCTGCTTGAACCACTTTCGTGATGTCAGAGTGAGAAAACACGACACTGTGAGAATCCTAGACCAATAAGAAAATTAAAGCTCCACTGACATGTTCTTTTAACTTTTCAAAAAATGGCACAACATATATAAATATTAAGATAGACCTCTGACCGTTTTTGCTAAAATAATGTTCAATGAATGAAATTTCCTCTCAAAATATTTTAAATTTAGCGCCGTTTTTTTAGACCGTAAATCCGGATTTTCCGGTCACGTGTCAGCAGAACCGATCTGACGTCACGTCCGATACTGAACTCTGCTCAAACCGTACATTGAATGGACAAAAATATAAACGCATCCGTCGAATTTAGCCAATTAAAACTACATTTTAGCGATTTGGCTTCAGTTTGGGGAAAAAAAAGTTATTTTGAGTGATGCACAACGAACGGAAAGGTTTATATTCTCCGTGTTGCTTCTGTAAGAGTTATCACGATAGCTCTGCTGCCATCTGGTGCTCAATGTGAAACCTCCCTTGAAAAAAAAAAGCAAAACGGAGAATATAAACCTTTCCGTTCGTTGTGCATCACTCAAAATAACTTTTTTTTCCCCAAACTGAAGCCAAATCGCTAAAATGTAGTTTTAATTGGCTAAATTCGACGGATGCGTTTATATTTTTGTCCATTCAATGTACGGTTTGAGCAGAGTTCAGTATCGGACGTGACGTCAGATCGGTTCTGCTGACACGTGACCGGAAAATCCGGATTTACGGTCTAAAAAAACGGCGCTAAATTTAAAATATTTTGAGAGGAAATTTCATTCATTGAACATTATTTTAGCAAAAACGGTCAGAGGTCTATCTTAATATTTATATATGTTGTGCCATTTTTTGAAAAGTTAAAAGAACATGTCAGTGGAGCTTTAAGGTGCAATACATCTGTTCAACCCACAGGATAACCGTAAACACGTTTTTAGACCAAATATTGCCGATTTAAACTAATACGCACAAATATATGAAGATTAACACAGACATAGTGCTATACAACATTTTAGACACATTCTGGGGAGTTTATCAGCTAAAAAAGTTAATTTTGAGTTTAGTCCCTCTTTAAATGGGGGGTTCCGCAAGGGTTCATCCTGTGTCAAAGTCAAAAGTCAAAGTCAACTTTATTGTCAAAACTGCAATATGTACAGGACATACACAGGATTGAAATTGCATTTCTCTCTGTCCCTCGGTGCAACAGTAAACATTTAAACACTAAAACACTAAAACATTTAATAAACATAAGCATAAAATGAAATAATAAAAGTGTAATACTGTCCTGAGTTTTTGCATAGTAGTTTTTGCATAGTAGTAGTATGAAAGTATGAAAAGTTACACCAACACTAAAACAATAAACATTTAATAAACATAAGCATAAAATGAAATAACAAAAGTGTAATACTGTCCTGAGTTATACCTGCTGCCACTTGGTGCTATTTTCTGGAAACACAACATACCTTTCCACTTATACGCCGATGACTGTCAAATTTACTTCCCCCTAAGACAAAATGGTACATGCTCTATATTCAACCTCTGCTCGACTGCCTGGCTGACATCAGGGACTGGATGGCTTTACATTTCTTAAGTTTCAATGAAAAGAAGTCTGAAGCCATATTGTTCCTTCCCAATGACACAACCTCGAACCACTGCATCAACCTTTCTGCTCTAGCCCTGTCTGAAAAACAAAAAGTCACTAATATGGGAGTGATAATGGATTCTTCCATGAAACTCAACAGTTATGTAAACATGATCATTAAATCCAGTTTTTTCCAGCTGAGGCGACTGTCTAAGCTGAAGCCCATATTATCTAAAATTAACCTGGAGACAGTAATTCACACATTTTTTACATCTAGGCTTGATTACTACAATTCACTCCTGTTTGGTATCAGTCAGACCACCAATGCAGGATTACAACTGGTCCAGAACACAGCAGCCCCATTTTTAACCAGTACAGGCAAAAGAGAGCACATTACACCAGTCTTGGCCTCCCTGCACTGGTTACCGATTCATCTTCGAATCCAGTTCAAAATTCTCCTATATGTCTACAAATCGCTGAACAGTCTCGCCCCCGCCTAGCTCTTTGATTTGCTACAGCTGTATGTCCCACCACGTTCTCTAAGGTCAGCGGACCAGTTACTTCTAACAGTTCCAGGAACTCCTCTTAAGCGCAGAGGTGACAGGGCCTTCTCTGTAGCAGGTCCAAGACTTTGGAACGAGTTACCTCTACTCGTCAGACAGGGCCCCTCCCTCTGTTTTCAAATCACGTTTAAAGACCCATTACTATTCTGTTGCTTTCAACACCAGCTGATCTGTGTTTTGGTCGTTACATTTATTATCTACAATGTTTTTATGTCTATTTTTTGTACTTTGTCGTTATATTTATTATCTACAATATGCTGGTGAAGATTCTCAGTCGTCCAGGACATGATAAATCAAAAAGGCGTTCAATTCAAGATCAACTGGACTTTATTTGTAACAGAAGACGTTTCGCTTCTCATCAGAGAAGCTTGAATTGATAAAGCTTCTCGGATGAGAAGCGAAACGTCTTCTGTTACAAATAAAGTCCAGTTGATCTTGAATTGAACGCCTTTTTGAATTATCTACAATGTTTTTATGTCTATTTTTTGTACTTTGTCGTTATATTTATTATCTACAATATGCTGGTGAAGATTCTCAGTCGTCCAGGACATGATAAATCAAAAAGGCGTTCAATTCAAGATCAACTGGACTTTATTTGTAACAGAAGACGCTTCGCTTCTCATCAGAGGAGCTTGAATTGATAAAGCTTCTCGGATGAGAAGCGAAACGTCTTCTGTTACAAATAAAGTCCAGTTGATCTTGAATTGAACGCCTTTTTGAATTATCTACATGAGCCAAGATGGTGTAGTGGCTAAGGCTTTTGACTTGGGACCCGAAGGACGCGGGTTCGCGCCCCGGCCACTACACACCTTGGGGTGTCTATGAGTGCACATCTAATTCTCCAGCTCCCCGAGCGCTGACTACGGCTGCTCGCTGCACCACCTGGTGGTGGTTGGGTTAAAGGCAGAAGACCAATTTCGTCTGTCAAGTATGGGAAACATTAGCCTGGCCCTCGCCATTCCTACGCAGCTCCGCTCAATTCTCATTTCCCTTCACTGCTGGGTCTGGCATTTCTCCCATCCACAAGGATGTCTCCGGTAGGTTTTGACCGGACCAATCAGAGAACAGAAGGCGGAGTTTTGAACGACGTCGACTGACGTCGTCATTCAAAATGGCTGCCGCCACGAAGGAATTTTCAATAAAACAAGGTAAAAAACTATTATTTCTCTGCTGAGAAAAAATAGATTTCATAGCTGACGTTATATCAGAAGTGTTCCTGAGCAATCAGAGAGCAGAAGGCGGAGTTTTGAACGATGTCGACTGACGTCGTCATTCAAAATGGCTGCCGCCACGAACGAATTTTCATCAAAACAAGGTAAAAAACTATTATTTCTCTGCTGAGAAAAAATATAGTTCATAGCTGACGTTATATCAGAAGTGTTCCTGAGCTTAACAGTTCCTAAATCAATTCACGAAATGGTCAAATCTGCTGGATATTAAATAGTTTCGGTTTGATATTTTCCAAACAGCCTCGGGTGCGCTACGAAAATAAATGATAAAAAATCGAATTTTATCTCAAATGTTTCATCTAGGCCAACAGTCAGTAAATTAAAGACATATAATTACACACTGGTGGCAGAAAAAATATCCACCGAGTGGTTTCTGAGCAATTTATCTGATAGCCTGGACCTCGTCAGGCTAAACTAACAAAACTCTGCCTCCTGTTCTCTGATTGGTCCATTCAAAAATCTCCAGGAGAAATCGTTGTCTATGGCAGAGATGCCAGACCCTAGTCCAAAGCGAAGTGAAGGACATGGGTCTGGTATCAACCAGGCTAGGGAAACATACACAGATGACAAATGTGACAAATTATTATTATTATTAAATTAATTAATTATTAATTATTTTTATGTCTATTTTTTGTACTTTGTAGTGTGTGTTGCCTGTTTGTTTCGCAATTTGGTTGGCCTTGTTGCTGTTTTAAGTGCTCTATTAATAAAATGGTATGGTCAGTGCTGGGCAACGCTAATTAAAAAATTAGTTCCACAATTTCTAAAACGCTTATTAATTTTTTTAGGTCCACAATTTCAAAAGCACAAATGTCTTATGAAAATTAGGGGAAGCTAATCTAATCCGCTATTTATATATTTATATTTATATTATATATATATATATATATATATATATATATATATATATATATATATATATATATATATATATATATATATATATATATATATAGCCGGCAGCGTTATGCAATATTTGCACTACACTGCCAACTGAAAAGTAACTAAAATGATCCTAAAAGGATGAAATTACAAAAATCAAAGGATTTATTTAATACTTTACGTACATATATTCTATTCGGCCACGAAATTAACAAAAAAGAGAATGATCTTTTAATCCCTAAGACCACTTTTAAAATCTCAAATACACGGGTGTGTCGCCACCGCATTTATACATAAAAGTAACCCAAATACATAAAACTAACGACTCACCGTCGAGTGGTTGACACAAAACACACAATAAAATCCTCCGGCCGCGTTAATTTGGCTTGAAACAGCGGGGTTCTCTGCGGATTTATCCAAGAAACCCAGCACAACCAGCTAGCCACAGAGTTAGCGTCCAGTTCACCTCTGACCCGGAAGATGTCAAGATTCTATAGGCAGTCAACAGATTTAATGAAAAGTAACTAAAATACATAAAACTAACGACTCACCGTCGAGTGGTCGACACAAAACACACAATAAAATCCTCCGGCCGCGTTAATTTGGCTTGAAACAGCGGGGTTCTCTGCGGATTTATCCAAGAAACCCAGCACAACCAGCTAGCCACAGAATTAGCCCCCGAGTTCACCTCTGACCCGGAAGATGTCAAGACGGTGAGGGAGGGGAAAAAGGCAAAACAAGCAGCTACGGAGCCAGCATAAGAGCCTCTAAATAGCTTATTCGTTTTTACTGATAGATAATTAGTTATTAGCGGTACTGCATTTTAAATAAAAATAGCACAAATCCGCTTATGAATTATAAAAGTTAGTCACTCCGCTGTTACGCTGACAAAAACGTTAGGTCCGCTGTAAGCGGATCAGCGCATTAGCGGTCCCTAGCGTTCATTTGCCCACCTTTGGAAGAAAGAAACAAAACAAGACTCAAAATAAAAAACCAAACACTGAAACACAAAAACACTAAAGATCTAAACTGACCAGGAAAACACAACAGAACCCAAAGGACAAATAAATTTGTATACAGTATGTTATGAATTCATCGTTAACATTAGGAATTCATCGTAACGTTGTGAATTCACCGTTAACATTAGGAATTCATTGTTAACATTAGGAATTCACCGTTAATGTTATGAATTCATCGTTAACAATAGGAATTCATCGTAATGTTGTGAATTCATTGTTAACATTAGGAATTCATCGTAACGTTGTGAATTAATCGTTAACATTAGGAATTCATCGTAATGTTGTGAATTCATCGTTAACATTAGTAATTCATCGTAACGTTGTGAATTCATCGTTAACGTTAAGAATTCATCGTAATGTTAGGAATTCATCGTTAATGTTATGAATTCATCGTTAACATTAGGAATTCATCGTAACGTTGTGAATTCATTGTTAACATTAGGAATTCATTGTAACGTTGTGAATTCATTGTTAACAATAGGAATTCATAGTAACGTTGTGAATTCATTGTTAACATTAGGAATTCATCGTAACGTTGTAAATTCATTGTTAACGTTAGGAATTCATCGTTAACATTAGGAATTCATCTTGACGTTATGAATTCATCGTTAACATTAGGAATTCATCTTGACGTTATGAATTCATCGTTAACATTAGGAATTCATCGTAACGTTGTGAATCATCGTTAACATTAGGAATTCATCGTAACGTTGTGAATTCATTGTTAACGTTAGGAATTCATCGTTAACATTAGGAATTCATCTTAACGTTATGAATTCATCGTTAACATTAGGAATTCATTGTAACATTGTGAATTCATCGTTAACATTAGGAATTCATCATAACGTTGTGAATTCATTAACGTTAGGAATTCATCGTTAGCATTAGGAATTCATCTTAACGTTATGAATTCATCATTAACATTAGGAATTCATCGTAATGGTTGAAATTCATCATTAACATTAAGAATTAATCGTAACGTTATGAATTCATCGTTAACATTAGGAATACATCGTAATGTTAGGAATTCATCGTAACGTGAATTCATCGTAATGTTAGGAATTCATCGTAACGTGAATTCATCGTTAACATTAGGAATTCATTGTAACGTTGTGAATTCATTGTTAATGTTAGGAATTAATCGCTAACATTAGGAATTCTTCTTAACGTTGTGAATTCATCGTTAACATTAGGAATTCATCGTAATGTTAGGAATTCATCATTAACATTAGGAATTCATCGTAACATTATGAATTCATCGTAACGTTATGAATTCATTGTTAACGTTAGGAATTCATTGTTAACATTAGAAATTCATCTTAACGTTATGAATTCATCGTTAACATTAGGAATTCATCGTAATGTTAGGAATTCATCATTAACATTAGGAATTCATCGTAACATTAGGAATTCATCGTAAAGTTGTGAATTCATTGTTAACGTTAGGAATTCATTGTTAACATTAGAAATTCATCTTAACGTTATGAATTCATCGTTAACATTAGGAATTCATCGTAATGTTATGAGTTCATCGTTAACATTAGGAATTCATCGTAATGTTATGAATTCATCATAATATTAGGAATTCATCGTTAACATTAGGAATTCATCGTAACGTTATGAATTCATCGTTAACATTAGGAATTCATTGTAATGTTAGGAATTCATCGTTAATATTAGTAATTCATTGTTGACATGTTGAAGGAACCTCATTGAAGCGAGTGATGATCTTTCCTTTGCGGACGTCCCAGATGAATGCTCCGTTACGAGACGTCGCTCCGGCGATGCAGTTCAGGTCTCCTTCAGACACAAAACCAGAGAAAAGTCCACAAGTTTAAATGTTTTAACACAAACAGCAGCGACACAAAACATTTGTGTTCCAGAGCAAAATGTTCTTAATGAACATCTCAATAAACAAAGTCTCAGACAGGAGGAGCAGAGAATGTGAAAAGACTGAAATCAAACTCCAACAGTTTTCACCTTCCTCAGGTAAACATAACCACAGGTAGAGCCCGAGGGTTCCACCATGATGCAGGTTAAATTATCTTTGAAGGATTTGTTTGAACCGTGAAACAGGTTCTAAAACAAACAACTTCTATGATTGTAAAACAAGTTTATATTTATCCTGGATTTTCTGACCCCTACAGGGTCAGAATTATACGTACAGGCTCAAATATATACATTCAATCGCTAGAATCTGTCAGTGAGTGCTGCTGACGGTCTTTTATTTTGGAAAAGGCCCTGTTACCTTCCTGTTGGTGCTCATGAGTGACTGCAGCTGGAATGTTTGCTAAGTTCTGTTAATCAAAACTCCACCAGTGTTTTTGTCAGACAATGTATTTGTCCACCAATGTCTCTGTCCACTAGTAGCTGAGTTCACTAATTTTTTTGCCCATTAGTGTTAGTCAACTGTGTCCCTGTACACCAGTGTCTATGTCTACTAAAGTCCATAGTGTCTTTGTCCACCAGTGTCTAAGTCCACTAATGTTCATTGTGTTTTTGTCCATTAGTGTCTGTATTTTAAACATGCACTGACAGCACAGATGTCTCCATGGAGACTTGTAATGATTTGATCAGATGCTATGTTGAAAAGGTTGAGTGGACCAGGTCATCGATTCCTCACTCCACAGCTGACCCCTCTGTCTTTGTCCCTTGCACAGCTGTCTTCAATCAGTTTGAGCCCATTTCTCTGATGTTGTTGGTCATATGAAACTCTCAGGTTCCCCATCCCTGCATCGTTTTTTAAAGAAGTCTTACCCTTGATTGGACCCTCTTTTCTTGCTATCATGAATAGCAGTATTTCAACAAGTGCAGTCACTGATGGTTTTAAATCCATTAATTAAAAAAACCTGGACTTGACCCCACAGTTTTTCAAATTTCAGACCAATCTCAAAACTTCCCTTTCTTTCTAAAATCTTGGGAGTAAAAAGTCTTTATTCAATTAAATGTGCTTTTGAATGAAAATGGAATTTTTGATACCTTTATATCTGGTTTTAAACAATTACACTGCACCAAAACAGCTTTAGTGAGGGTTTGTAACAACATTCTTTTAGCAAATGACTCTGGTCAGTTTGTGATCCTTGTACTCCTGGACCTTACCGCTGCTTTTGATACTGTTAACCACAGTGTCCTTATACCATGATTAGAACACTGGGGTGGGATTACAGGTGCAGCATTAAAGTGAAAGGAGCTTTTGTGTTAACGCTGGTAATATTTTATCAGCTTCAGCGCCTATTTCCTGTGGGGTTCCGCATGGCTCGATTCTTGGACCTCTTCTGTTTTCACACATTAGTCAGACTGTAGCTGACTCTGTGTCCAAGGACGGTGAATGTGTGAAAAACACCAGACATTACTGAAGTCAAAAGTAATTTTAAAGAGCACAACTCATGGTGAGTCTGGAAGATAACTCAAGGGTCAGGGGTCATAGTTAGAGGATAGTTAAGAGGAGCACATATTTCCAAAGTATCTGCTCCCTTTAGGGTCTATCCTGAAGAAACATGGTCGTCCTTTTCATTGTTATGCTGATGATTGTCAGATTTATCTGCCCTTAAAACCCAATAGTTCTTGCTCCATTCACCTTCTGTTAAAATGTCTTGATGACATTAAGGCATGTATGGATTCAGTTTTTTTTTTTAAGTTTTAACAATCAGAAAACTAAAGTTATTGTGTTTAGTCCTAGCTCTGCTGGTGTCTCTGTTCCTGTAAACCTTGACTCTTTTGAGCAGTATCTTTTTTCATTCATTCAATTCATTCAACCTTTATTTATACAGGCTAGCCTCGTTGAGCCACGGGGACTCATTTACAAGAGGGACCTGTCTCACTCACACCCAGGGTCAATTTAGAGTTACCAATCAGCCTAACATGCATGTTTTTGGACTGTGGGAGGAAACCGGAGCACCCGGAGAAAACCCACGCATGCACGGAGAGAACATGCAAACTCCACCCAGAAAGGTCCCCGGACCGGGATTTGAACCGGGGACCTGCTCGCTGAGAGGCAGCAGCTCTACCAGTTGTGCCACCGTGCTGCCCAATCTTGAGCAGTCTGTTACAAATCCCGGGATGGTTAGACGCTCATTCTAAATTTAATAAACAAATTAACTCTGTTTTTCACTAAAGCTTCTTCCAGTTAAAGGAGCTGTATGTAACTTTTCTAACAATATATTTTTAACATATTTCGTCACTCTGTCACTACCTCCTGACATAGAAAAAGTAATCTCTGAAAAAAACTATTGTCCCCTTGCTTCTCTAAAAGCATTTCTAAAAAGCCACAGTGACACGCCGTTAACCAGCCAATAAAAACAGAGTTTGTAACCAGCCAATAAAAACAGAGCTTGAATTTGAATCAGCCAATAAAAACAGAGCTTGAATTTGAATTTCAGCAGAG
This sequence comes from Garcialebias charrua, assembly GCA_038048925.1. NCBI lineage: Eukaryota > Metazoa > Chordata > Actinopteri > Cyprinodontiformes > Rivulidae > Garcialebias > Garcialebias charrua. Next base: position 63,955 of record JBBPBX010000359.1, read on the forward strand.
CAAGGGTAACAGAGCCATATATGGCTCTGAGGGGGAGGGACCAGAAACGTGTCTGTTCAAAATTTTCCTAAGTTCCAGCGTGTTCCAGAAATTACATACTGAACCTTTAAGGCAGATAGCTAATCTGAAGTCAGTGTTGACCAGTTCTGACCTGAACAGAATAGTCCATGCCTTCAGCACAACCCGACTACACTACTGTAACACACGTTATGTCGGGGTCAGTCAGGTGTCCCTTTCACATCTCCAGCTCATCCAAAATACGGCAACTTGGCTCTTAACAGAAACTCGTAGGTTTGAGCATATTTCATCATTACCTAAGTTACCAAAGTTACAGATGGTCCAGAACTCAGCTGCCCGTGTCATCACTCAAACCTCCTACTATAACCACATCACTCCTGTCCTGCAGCAGCTCCACTGGCTCCCGGTTAAATCACGCATCATCTTCAAAATTCTACTCCTCACGTTCAAATCTATCCACAACCTTGCCCCTCCTTATCTATCTGACCTCCTACAAATCTCCATCCCATCACGCTCTCTCAGATCCTCCTCTTCACTACATCTCCATGTACCCTCTGCCCGCCTCTCCACCATGGGGAGCAGGGCCTTCACCTGCTCTGCCCCTCACCTCTGGAACGCTCTACCGCCAGACCTTCGAAACACCACCTCCCTTTCTCTGTTCAAGACAGCCCTGAAAACACATCTCTTTAGACTAGCTTATCATTAACTTTACTAAATGTATTTTTATTATTTTGCATTTTATATCTTTATGTATTTTATATTTCAATTTGTCGCTGATAATGTTTGATCTGTATTACACTGTATTGGTTTGTTAAGTGTCCTTGGGTGTCCTGAAAGGCGCTTTTAAATAAAATGATTATTATTATGAAATAATAAATAATAAATGTCACATTTCTGTCATCTGTGTATGTTTCCCATACAAGACGAAATTCGTCTCTGCATTTAACCCAACCACCACCAGGTGGTGCAGTGAGCAGCCATAGAAAGTGCCCGGGGAGCTAGGGAAATAGGTGTGCACTCATAGACACCCCAAGGTGTGTAGTGGCCGGGGCCGGGGTTTGAACCTGTGTCCTTTGGGTCCCAAGTCGGCAGCCCTGCCTCTACACCATCTTGGCCCATTATTATATTATTATCATTTTATCCTCTCTTCACATCACAGTATGGATTTTAAAATTCTCCTGTTGACCTTTAAGTACCTAAATGGCCTTGCACCCTTATCTCTCTGACCTACTTCAACCACATGTGCCTTCTCTTGTGCTGATATCATCAGATCAGCTGCTTTTGGTTGAAGCTCAAAGTAGATCTGGCTTTTTCAGTTGTGGCTCCTACACTTAAGATAAGATCAGATAGAACTTTATTGATCCTGCAGGATATTGTTGAAAAACTATGGAACAATCTGCCCCCCAACATAACACTTCCTGTTTGTAAACACACTGACTTAACCCAGGGTGAGTTGTGTTAAACTTTTATTAATATGTTGTGTTCTATGTTTATTTTCTTCTGATGCGTTTCAAGGGACAGTTCACCTCACAAGACCCACGGAGCATGTGGAAGGGTATTAAATGCATAACAGATTACAAAGGCAAAAACAAACAATGCCCCAGGGACCCATCTCTGCCTGATGCCCTCAATAAGTTTTATGCACGTTTTGATGATCCAAACAGACCAGCTAGCACCAGACCAGTGGCGGATCTACCATTAAGGCGAATGAGGCCGCTGCCTGGGGCCGCCAATGAGCATGGGCCGCCAATAAGCAGAGGCCCCAGCCGTCACCTACATCCCTAACATTGCTCCTGCTTGTTAATGTACGTTTAACATAAAAATAATTATAGTTACGATGAAAACTATCTTTAAAAACGCAACAGAAAAAACGGTTGAGTTCTGTACCCCCCTACTAAAATGGACTATTCCGTCATGCGTCATGACGTCACCCACTAATCCAGGAAGTGCTGTATGCTCGCCTGCTGTTTGAGTGAGAAGCGGGAGACAGGAGACAGAAAAGCGGAGCTGAAAAACGTAAAAAGCGTCAAAAAACAATAACGTATGTTTCTTCACTACCGAAAGTGACAACCTTTTTTAAAGCTGCAGTATGTAGCTTTTTTTATGAACATATTTCTTCACTCTGTCACTACCTCCTGACAGACTGATGTTAGCCAGGTAATCTCTGAAAAAAATTAAAAAAAAATATTGTCCCCTTGCTTCTCCAGGTGGTAAATAAGCATTTCTAAAAAGAAAAGGTGACCCGCCATTTTCCAGCCAATAAAAACAGAGTTTGTAACCAGCCAATAAAAACAGAGCTTGAATTTGAATCAGCCAATAAAAACAGAGCTTGAATTTGAAATTCAACAGACCACAAGGGGGCAGAGCCACATATGGCTCTGAGGGGGAGGGATCAGAATGCTTTGCCTGTTGAAAATATTTCTAACTGCTGCAGTTCTACAGAAACTGCATACTGAACCTTTAATGGGTCGAATTCTAAAACTTCATCAACTGCTAATGACGGTCACGAAGCGGCAGCGCCGCGGCCCATTTAAAAGTGTGGCGGAACCGCCGCCGGTGTTCTGTGAAGATTGCATGGGACACCGGACATCAGGATCCAGGAGGAAGTTAATGGCGCCGAGGCAGTGACTCAAGATGAAGATAAAGACGAGGATTCACAGCAAGATGATGAGGTACGAGTTTTAGAAATTATTTTGTAGGTTGGGTAAAAGAAATCCTAACAGTAATCAGCTGAGACAACCACTATTTTCACGTTTTCTTTCTGTATCAAAATATTAAAAGATATTCGACCTAAATCTTCTGACTTAAGTAGGAGAGAGGGGATTATATATTTTACCTACTTTAGCTCTCTGCCCTGCTTGCTTAGTATACAGTATTATTAAATTATTCGGACTTTACATTGAATAGAATAGATCTAAAATATTCCACAGTTATCTATAAAAAAAAATTCTCAACCATTTTACAAAATATTTGACTGTTAAAACTTCATCAGACTATCATTGTTTTGTTATTTGGTCCATAGTCCCTCCATTAAATACATTATAAAGCACAACTTATAGCTTTCAGAGTAATGCAAAAATGTGTTTTTTAATAATGACAGGTTTGCTTTGGACAGAAATGCCACTGTTAGTTTAAAACAACAGAATCAAAAGGCTAGGATTGCTAAATTAAAATGTTATCTAAAATGTAAAAATTGATATAAATGAAAAGTGACATTCCCTGATGCATGCTCAATAATCCAGGTGGAAAAATCTGTGACATTATTTGAGTCATTTAGTTTACAGTACGTCTTACAGTCTGTGTAAGTTTTAAGGTTTAAAAAGAAGTCAAAACTTTCAGTCTTAATTATGGAAACTTGGATAAATGAGAGCCTTCACATGTGTTAAATGTAATAATGTCTTATTTTTTCTTTTATTTCCTCCAACACTAACATATTTGTTGTTTTTTTCAGATGCAGTCTTTAAACATGCATCATTAAAGACCAGAAACAAGACAGAAGACAACTTTCATAGAAGTCCAGCTGAATAATCAAGGTAATTCATGATCACTTAATGCTGTAAAAGGTGTCTCATGCCTGGACATCTTGCTGTTCATATCGAGCCAGTGTGTGAATTAATCTCAAAGTACCACATCTCAACTACACACACTCACTTTTTCACATTGATCTAACAACTGTTCCCTGTTACAGAATATGTAATATAACGTTAAAAGAATTAAAGTTGTGAAAATCTTATAATTTAGGAAAATATATTTCTACTGTATTGCTCACATCTACCCTCTCTATTTGTTTGTGTTTATTTAGTGTTGTTGAATTTTGGTGTAAGACTTGATTTAGAGCCTTTTATTGCAATAATAAAACATCCATCCATCCATTTTCTTCCTCTTATCCGGGGTCGGGTCGCGGGGGTAGCAGCCTAAGTAGGGAGGCCCAGACTTCCCTCTCCCCAGCCACTTGGAGCAGCTCCTCTGGGGGAATCCCAAGGCGTTCCCAGGCCAGCCGAGAAACATAGTCCCTCCAGCGTATCCTGGGTCTTCCTCTGGGTCTCCTCCCGGTGGGACATGCCCGGAACACCTCACCAGGGAGGCGTCCAGGAGGCATCCTAACCAGATGCCCGAGCCACCTCAACTGGCTCCTCTCGATGTGGAGAAGCAGCGGCTCTACTCCGAGTCCCTCCCGGATGACTGAGCTTCTCACCCTATCTCTAAGGGAGAGTCCAGACACCCTGCGGAGAAAACTCATTTCAGCCGCTTGTATCCGAGATCTCGTTCTTTCGGTCACAACCCAAAGCTCATGACCATAGATGAGGGTGGGAACGTAGATCGATCGGTAAATTGAGAGCTTTGCCTTTCGACTCAGCTCCCTCTTCACCACGACAGACCGGTACAGCACCCGCTTCACTGCGGATGCTGCACCTATCCGCCTATCGATCTCACGCTCCAGTTTTCCCTCATTCGTGAACAAGACCCCGAGATAATAATAAAACATGTTTTGCAAAAAGACTTTAAAGGATAGTTGTACCTTATTAAAGTAGAGAAAAAAAACAGTTGTTTTTATTGTCTAGTTCCCAGTATTAGACTATGAACATGAAAATCTTTGACCTTCAGGGCAGGGCCTAATGGTACATTTAGGCTGACTTGGGGGAGGGCCCCTTTACAAAGGTTTGCCTGGGGCCCCAAAATGTCTAAGTCCGCCACTGCACCAGACTCACCTCATCACCAGATGAAGAGCATCTCAGGGTGACCGCAGCAGAAGTGAGAGGCAGTCTCAGAAAGATTAATCCTCATAAAGCAACCGGACCAGACAACATCCCAGGGAAAGTTCTGAAGGAATGTGCGGACCAGCTCTGTGAGGTGCTGGCTGACATCTTCACCACCTCACTTGCACTGGAGTCAGTTCCCACCTGCCTGAAGACCGCGACCATCATCCCAGTCCCAAAGAGCTCCACAGTGACTGGTCTGAATGACTATAGACCGGTGGCCCTCACCCCGATAGTCGCTAAATGTTTTGAGAAACTGGTCATGTCCCACATCAAGGCAACCGTCAACATCAATGAGGACCCTCATCAATACGCATACCGTGAGAACCGATCAACAGAGGACGCCATTTCTTCCGTGGTCCACACTGCTCTCACCCACCTGGATCAGAAGGACTCATACGTGCGTCTGCTCTTTGTGGACTTCACATCTGCCTTCAACACCATGATCCCCCAAACTCTGATAGACAAACTATCTACACTTGGACTAAGCCCCTCTATTTGTAACTGGGTACTAGACTTCTTAACAGACAGACCACAGTCCGTGAAGATCCACAACTTCTCCTCCTCCACCATAACCCTCAGCACTGGCTCTCCTCAGGGATGTGTGCTGAGCCCCCTTCTGTTCACTCTGCTCACATATGATTGTACAGCCACACTTCCAGGCTGTCATATTGTTAAGTTTGCAGATGATACAGCGGTGGTGGGATGCATCACAAACAATGATGAGTCCAGCTACAGACAGGAGGTGGAACACCTGGAGAGCTGGTGCAAAGAGAATAATCTTCACATGAATGTGAAGAAGACAAAGGAGATGATTGTGGACTTCAGAAGGAACAAACACACCCATGCCCCACTGAAAATAGGTGGGTCTGCAGTGGAAGTGGTCTCCAGCTACAAATACTTGGGTGTACACATGAATGATAACCTCAGCTGGAGCAACAACACCACCAGCCTGATCAAGAAAGGTCATCAGAGACTCTACTTCCTCAGACGGCTGAGACGAGCTGGTCTGAGCAGCCCAGTCCTCACCTCCTTCTACAGGTGTGCAGTGGAGAGCATCCTGTGCTCCAGCATCAACGTGTGGCATGGAGGCTGCACAGTTGAAGAGAGGAAAGCTCTGCAGAGAGTGGTGAAGGCTGCACAGAAGTCTGTTGGAGTCAGTCTCCCCACAATCACAGACATTTATACCTCCAGATGCAGGAAAAGAGCCACCTGCATCATGAAAGACCTCACTCATCCAGCACACTCACTCTTTGCCCCACTCCCCTCAGGACGGAGGTTGAGGAGCATCAAGTGTAGAACCACTAGACTGAGGAACAGCTTCTACCCTGAGGCTGTTAGACTCATGAATAAATAAAAATAAAATAAAAAATAAACACTGCAAAATATCACATCATACTGATGCTGATCTGTTTTCTTGTTGCTGTGTTCATCTGTGACCATCTGCTCATACAAACTCATGTTCGTGCTGCTGTTTATTCCCACTATATTAGGCTTAGTGTATTACTAGTTGATGTTTTTCTTAGTTAATTCTAGATGTTATTACTGTTTTTCTCTTTCATTTGTTGTTGGATGTAACTGGGACCTCGTGTACATAATCTCGTTTTCATCACATGTACCACATGCGGTGCAAATGACAATAAAGACTCTCTGACTCTGACTCAATTAATCCGTTTTGTTGTATGCTCTTTTAATATCTGCCTTTTTCTTTTATTGTTCAGCCCTTTGGTAACAATCTGTTGCTTCTAAAGGTGCTTTATAAATAAATTTGACTTTGACCACCAGTCAAAGTGTCCATAGTGTCTTAGTCCACTAGTGTCCCTGTCCATACTGACACCAGTTCTATATCATCAGGGACTGAAGCTCCGCCTCCACAGCTCGTATTTCTTCATGGATGACCGGTTCTGAGAGAGAATCCAGAATAAATGTAATCTCGTTTTAAAATGACTGAAGTTGTTTGTTGTGGAACTTCTCCACTCTGAAAAAGTACAGTTCTAATGAATGAAGACCTTTACGTTCCTGAGGAACGATGGAACCTGTCAGGTGTGTGGATGAAGGAGGTCTACCTGGAGCCCAGGACAGGGAGTAGACCACGCCTTCGTTCCCGGGGGACGTGTGAACAGCCGTTAGCGTGTTCGTGTCCCAGATTTTGATGGTTCCGTCAAAACTCGCCGTGGCCAGCAGGTTGGGATCGTCGGGTTTGAACTTGCAGTCGAAGATGGTTTCTACGTGACCCTGAAACCAACAGAGGAACACAGAGTCACACGGCAAGAACACGAGCCAAGCGTGTGGTCTGAGTTCAGGCAGAGTACCATGTCTCGCAGGAAGTCCCACTTCTTGGCGCCCATGTCGTAGAGTCCCACGCCTCCGTCCATGAAGCAGCAGACGGCGTGGCCTGGAGGCAGAGAGAAGGACTGGTTCTGGGACAGAGTGGGAGGGGGGACCGCCTCACTGGTAGAACTGGTGTGAAGACTCTTACTGGGAGAACAGGAGCTCTGAGCTGAAGGACGACCAGAACCAAGTTTTAGTTTCTTTCCTTGCTTTTCTTTGAATCAACCACAGGTGGGGATTTAGACCAGTCTTCCTCTTTCCACTAACAGGTCTCGGTTTTACCTGGTCCAGTTTTACCTAGTCCAGTTTTACTTTGTCCAGTTTTACCTAGTCCAGTTTTCAAGATAAAGGCTACCTTTCTTGGCCAGGGGAGAGTTGAGGACGTGCAGAGCGTGGAAGCCTGTCTTCTTCAGCTTGAAGCTGTCCAGCGGAGTGGGCCGGGACACATTCCAAACTCTCAACACGCCGACCTGCGAGTCTGACACAAACAAGACGGTTCAGGACTAAAACCTTCTTCAACAAACGCCGAGTCTGCCTTCTTCAGACTAAAATGTCCAGCTTGGTCAGGTAGCTACCCTTTTGCTACTGTAATTTTAGCCTACCTTTTATTGCTTTTAACTAGCTTTTAACCACATTTAGCTTTTAGCTAGACTAACTTGCTTCTTTTTGAATAAAGCTACCCTTTTGCTGTTAGCTTAGACCTAGCCTTTAGCTACTGTTAATTTTATTTTTCTACTTTAATTTTAGTTAGCACGTTGTTGCTATTCACTAGTGTTTTGACACATGTTTAGCTAGCCTTTTGCAGCTACTTTTAGCTTTAGCTGATGTTTTGCTACATTTAGTTAGCATATTGTTATTTGTGCTTATATGCCACTTTTATCAGTCAACCTTTTGCATCTTTAGTTTATAGCTAGCCTTCTGCTACTTTTAGCTAGTCATTTTTATTACTTTCATTTTGGCTACCTTGGGTGGCTTTTTTCTTTTGCTATAGCAGTCTTGCTAGCCTGGCTACTTTTAGCATTAAGCTACTTTTTTTGCTACTTTTAGCAAGCTTTGACCTTTAACAGTAAATTCAGCTTCATCAGCTGTAAAAACAATAATCCTTCAGCTGTTTGTCCTATGCCTGCCTGCTTCATCCTGACACCAGATGTTCTCGTGTTAATCCAACGTTTCTCTGCACAGAACCCATCAGTGAGGAACACAGACACACACACAGAACCTCGTGTAAAAACAATAATCCTTCAGCTGTTTGTCCTATGCCTGCCTGCTTCATCCTGACACCAGATGTTCTCGTGTTAATCCAACGTTTCTCTGCACAGAACCCATCAGTGAGGAACACAGACACACACACAGAACCTCGTTGGTACCTCCGGTGATGAACATCCCCGGTGCTGAGTGGACCCAAGCCAAACACTGAACGGACGCCGCCGCCGAGGGGAAGCAGAACGACGTGATGCAAGCCAACGCCTCGCTGTCCACCAGCCGGATGCCGTTATGGAGGTTGGAAACTGTGGCACACAGAGTGTGAGGTTCTACAGCAGAATGGTTCGCAGTTCAACCAAATCGTTACGTTTGTCAACCTCAGGACCAGAACTTTAAATACAATTACTTGTTACTAAAAAAAGACCCCATTAGTAATCTGTCCCGTGTTAATCCCCTCAGCTGACAGATTATTAGCCTGACCCAGTAAATAATCTGTCGATAAAGGGTCCCATTCCAGAGCGCTGACTGGGTCCTCCTCATCCGTTCCCTCCAAAGACTCCGGACGCAAAACGTGTTTCTGACTTTTACTTCCTGAACAGAAGAACAGAAAAGAATGGAACATCAAGGAACACTTTTGATCAGTTTTACACACAGAGATCAATCAACTGTTATAAATCCTTAAAATAATGAGAATTACATTGAACAAAAATTAAAAATTAAATCTGTGGGTAGAAACTGGGTCCAGACAGGGCCTCAGAGGTCCAGAGTCAGGAGCTGCTGATGAACTGAACCGCATCAGGAGGTTCTGCTGGTGTGTGTTAACACAACGCCAAGATGGAAAGACATCAGCAATGACCTCATAGAAGCAGCTGCTGCTGTCCGTCAATCAGTGAAGGGTCAAAGGTCATTTAGAGTCCATCGTTCTACAGAAAAATTCTTCATAAGAGGAGAATATTTCAGACAGCTGATTCACCCTGAAGGTCAGACTGTGCAGTGTCTCTACAGGCCATGGTCAGCACCTCTTCTCTCTAAAAGCAACATGGCAGTTGGACCACCTCGTGACTTTAAGCAAAAATAAAAACGGTCTTCTGCTTTTTACAACTTGATGTTTTTATTTTCACTCCTGCAGGCGTTTACCTGGTTGAAAAACAGACAAACTCCCGTCTGTGTGTCCGAACACCAGTTTGGCCTTCTTGGTCGGGTGCCATCTGAATAGACAGATATCAGACAGGAAGGAGTGGGCTTCTTTGTGCACCGTGACCCCTGGCTCAGAACTTCGGTAGGCCCAGATGTAGAGCGGACCTCGCTGGGAGACAAAGGCCAAGCCGTCGGCCGAGTTCCAGCACCAGCTGACAGACACGGGGACGCCTGAAGAAGATGAGAAAACTGTGAAGCTTTAAAGGGATCTCGGAGTATACACTCATATTGGCCTTAATACATTTCTCTATTCTAATAAAAGTTGTTGTTTGTGACACATGAAAATTCCTAATTACTTTTAAAAAATCATATGTTTCTTACATTTTACACCTACGGTACAGTGTATTCTGGGGCGATGACGCTGTAGTGGCGACTAAACCTAAAACATATGGACTCAAGAATACAAAGTTATAACATGTGACAATAAAATTATATTTTATATTAGTCCGTATGACCTATGACTTTAGCTGTGGAGCTAATTTCATATACATTAGCTCCTGAGTTAACGTCACATATATTACCTCCTGAGTTAGTGTCATATTTATTAGCTATGCAGCTCACGTCATATATATTAGCTCTGGAGGTAACATCACAAATATTAGCTCCTGAGCTAACATCGTATATAATAGCTTTGGAGGTAACGTTGTATAGATTAGCACTGGAGCTAATGTCATGTATATTAGCTCCTGAGTTAACATCATGTATATTAGCTCCTGAGTTGATGTCATGTATATTAGCTCCTGAGTTAACATCATGTATATTAGCTCCTGAGTTAACATCATGTATATTACCTCCTGAGTTGATGTCATGTATATTAGCTCCTGAGTTAACATCCTATACAGTATATTAGTTCTGGAGCTAATGTTGTATACAGTCCCCGACTTACGAGCGAGTTCCGTCCCTAGGGGGCGCTCGTATGTCAAAAATTCGTAAGTAGGATCACATAGTAAAAAAAAAAAAAATAATTTTTTTTTTTTTTACTTTTTTTTTTTTTTATAATAAATGAATACATGTACAGTGCTGGACAGTCAACAAGCACTTGGCCTATCCTAACACAGTTTTTAAAGATGAAGGAATGAGTTGAATTGTCTCCCTTTCACATAAAGTGAAAGTAGCTCCCTTTATGGGAATGGAGCCTGCTGACTCCTTCATCTTTAAAAACTGTGTTAGGATAGGCTAAGTGCTTGGTGACTGTACATTTAATAATAATAATAATAATGAATTCAATTTATAATGCACTTTTCATTAATAAAAATCTCAAAGTGCTACAAAGTGTAACAAAGCAAAGATCAAAATAAAACAAGTGATAAAATCAAATAAAATCAATAATAATATCGACTAAGATCAAAGATAAAATCATGTGGATGCAGATTAGGCTTGCTTAAAAAATAAATAAATAAAACAAGTGATAAAATCAAGTAAAATCATGATATCAGCTAAGATCAAAGATAAAATCATGTGGAAGCAGAATAGGCTTGCTTAAAAAGAAAAGTCTTTATGCTGCTTTTAAAGTCAATCAGTGACTGTGGGAGTCTCAGGTCAGGTACATTTATCTATTTATTAAAAATATACAGTACTGTATATACAGTATTTTTATTTTTTTATTTTTTTATTTATAAATAGATAAATGTACAGTACTGTACAGTCACCAGCACTTAGCCTATCCTAACATAGTTAAGGAGTCAGTTGAATTGTGTCCCTCCTCCCTGCAGGCTCCATTCCCATAAAGGGAGCTTGCTTCCTTTATGTGAAAGGGAGACAATTCAACTCATTCCTTCATTTTTAAAAACTGTGTTAGGATAGGCTAAGTGCTTGGTGACTGTCCAGTACTGTACATGTATTCATTTATAAAAAATAAAAAAAGTAAAAAAAAAAAAAAAATAATTTTTTTTTTTTTTATATGAGATGCATGCTCGTAAGTCCGGGACCTCGTAAGTAAGAGCGCTCGTAAGTCGGGGACTACCTGTATTAGCTCCTGAGTTAACATCATGTATATTACCTCCGGAGTTAATGTCATGTATATTAGCTCCTGAGTTAACATCATATATACTGTATTAGTTCTGGAGCTAATGTCATATATATTAGCTCCTTAGTTAATGTCATATATATTAGGTCTAGAGCTAATGTCACATATATTACCTCCTGAGTTAATGTCATGTATATTAGCTCCTAAGTTAACATCATATAAATTAGTTCTGGAGCTAATGTCGTATATTAGCTCCTAAGTTAACGTCAAATATATTAGTCCGGGAGCTAATGTCATATATATTAGCTCTGGAGCTAATGTCATATATATTAGCTCTGGAGCTAATGTCATATATATTAGCTCCTTAGTTAATGTCATATATATTAGCTCTGGAGCTAATGTCATATATATTAGGTCTAGAGCTAATGTCACATATATTACCTCCTGAGTTAATGTCATGTATATTAGCTCCTAAGTTAACATCATAAATATTAGTTCTGGAGCTAATGTCGTATTAGCTCCTGAGTTAACATCATGTATATTACCTCTTAAGTTAACATCATATATATTAGTCCGGGAGCTAATGTCATATAAATTAGTTCTGGAGCTAATGTCATATATATTAGCTCCTTAGTTAATGTCATATATATTAGGTTGCTTGTTTGTTTGTTCAGCACTTTGGTGTGGACTTGCTCCTGTTTAAAGTGCTTCATAAATAAAATGGTATGGTATGGGTCTAGAGCTAATGTCATATATACAAGCCCAAAACCAGAAAAGTTGGCACGTTGTGGAAATCGCAAATAAAAACAGAATACAATGACTTGCAAATCTTTTTCAACCTATATTCAATTGAACACACTGCAAAGACCACATACTTAACGTTCGAACTGGTAAACTTTGTTATTTTTTGCAATTATTAGCTCATTTGGAATTTGATGCCTGCAACATGTTTCAAAAAAGCTGGCACAAGTGACAAAGAAGACAGAGAAATTTGAGGAATGCTCATCAAACACTTATTTGGAATATCCCACAGGTGAACATGCAAATTGGGAACAGGTGGGTGCCATGATTGGGTATAAAAGCAGCTTCCTTGACATGCTCAGTCATCCACATAGAAGGATGGGGCGAGGGTCACCACTCTGTGAACAAATGCGTGGGCAAATTGTCGAACAGTTCAAGAACAACTTTTCTCAACGAGCTATTGCAAGGAATTTAGGAATTTCACCATCTACGGTCCGTAATATCATCAAAAGGTTCAGAGAATCTGGAGAAATCACTACACGTAAGGGGCAAGGCCGAAAACCAACATTGAATGCCCGTGACCTTCGATCCCTCAGGCGGTACTGCATCAAAAACCGACATCAGTGTGTAAAAGATATCACCACATGGGCTCAGGAATACTTCAGAAAACCACTGTCAGTAACTACAGTTCGTCGCTACATCTGTAAGTGCAAGTTAAAGCTCTACTATGCAAAGCAAAAGCCATTCATCAACAAGATCCAGAAACGCCGCCGGCTTTGCTGGGCCCGAGCACATCTGAGATGGACTGATGCAAAGTGGAAAAGTGTTCTGTGGTCTGATGAGTCCACATTTCAAATTGTCTTTGGAAACTGTGGACGTCGTGTCTTACGGACCAAAGAGGAAAAGAACCATCAGGACTGTTATAGGCGCAAAGTTCAAAAGCCAGCATCTGTGATGGTATGGGGGTGCATTAGTGCCCAAGGCATGGGTAACTTACACATCTGTGAAGGCACCATTAATGCTGAAAGGTACATACAGGTTTTGGAGCAACATATGCTGCCATCCAAGCGACGTCTTTTTCATGGACGCCCCAGCTTATTTCAGCAAGACAATGCCAAGCCACATTCTGCACGTGTTACAACAGCGTGGCTTCGTAGCAAAAGAGTGCGGGTCCTCCCCTGGCCTGCCTGCAGTCCAGACCTGTCCCCCATTGAAAATGTGTGGCGCATTATGAAACGTAAAATACGACAACGGAGACCCCGGACTGTTGAACAACTTAAGCTGTACATCAAGCAAGAATGGGGAAGAATTCCACCTGAAAAGCTTCAAAAATTGGTCTCCTCAGTTCCCAAACGTTTACTGAGTGTTGTTAAAAGGAAAGGCGATGTAACACAGTGGTAAATATGTCCCTGTGCCAACTTTTTTGCAATGTGTTGCTGCCATTGAATTCTAAGTTAATGGTTATTTGCAAAACAAAATAAAGTTTCTCCGTTCGAACATTAAATATATTGTCTTTGCATTCTATTCAGTTGAATATGGGTTGAAAAAGATTTGCAAGTCATTGTATTCTGTTTTTATTTGCGATTTGCACAACGTGCCAACTTTTCCGGTTTTGGGCTTGTATTACCTCCTGAGTTAATGTCATGTATATTAGCTCCTAAGTTAACATCATATATATTAGTTCTGGAGCTAATGTCGTATATTACCTCCTAAGTTAACATCATATATATTAGTCCGGGAGCTAATGTCGTATATTACCTCCTAAGTTAACATCATATATATTAGTCCGGGAGCTAATGTCGTATATTACCTCCTAAGTTAACATCATATATATTAGTCCGGGAGCTAATGTCGTATATTACCTCCTAAGTTAACATCATATATATTAGTTCTGGAGCTAATGTTGTACTGTATAATAGCTCCTGAGTTAAAGGTGCAGTCTGCAGTTTCTGTAGAACGCAGCACTTAGAAAAATTTTCAACAGGCAAAGCATTCTGATCCCTCCCCCTCAGAGCCATATATGGCTCTGCTCCCCCTTGCTCTGCTGAAATTCAAATTCAAGCTCTGTTTTTATTGGCTGGTTACAAACTCTGTTTTTATTGGCTGGTTAACGGCGGGTCACTGTGGCTTTTTAGAAATGCTTTTAGTAACACCTGGAGAAGCAAGGGGACTATAGTTTTTTCAAAGATTACTTTGTCTAACATCAGTCTGTCAGGAGATAGTGACAAAGTGAAGAAATATGTTAAAAATATATTTTTAGAAAACTTACAGACTGCACTACAGAAACTGCAGACTGCACCTTTAACATCATGTGCATTAGCTCCTGAGTTAACGTCATATTAGCTCCTTGGTTAATGTCATATATATTAGCTCTGGAGCTAACATCATATATATTATCTCCTGGGTTAACGTCATATATGTTAGCTCCCGAGTTAACGTCACATATATTAGCTCCTGAGTTAACATCATATATATTATCTCCTGAGTTAACATCATATATTAGCTCTGGAGCTATTGTGAAAGTGGAGTCGTTTCTCCTTTCTGAAAAACTCTGGTGCAAACTAAAGGGCTATGCTGGTGAAGATTCTCAGTCATCCAGGACATGATAAAATCAAAAAAAGGTGTTCAATAAGAAACCAGAAAAAAGAGAGAAACCATCTTTACCAACTTTCAAAAACACATGATACAGTTTTAGTACTGATTCCCAGACGGTTCACACCTGATGGGAACAGAGGAGCCTCTTCTGTGATTTAGATTAACTCCTTTGGGTAACACCTACTGTTAAGGTGTGAAGTGTGATTGGTCAATCTACAAATGTATGTGTGTGTGTCTTCTCTCAGCTTGTACAGCATTGGTGTGATTTGTCAATTTACATACATTAGGTTTGTGTGGGTGGGTGTCTCCTCTCAGCATATATAACTTCACTCAGTCTGCTCTTAGAATTGAGAAAGCCTTTTGGATGAAGGGCAAAACGTCTTCTGCTACAAATAAAGTCCAGTTGTTTCTTAATGAACACTTTTTTTGAGAGAACATGAGAAAATGTCCAAAATTAACATTCAAGCTGAAAGAAGCTCATACTGGAGCAACCTATCTATGCAATTTACCCAGAATACATTGCAGTGTAAAAAAAATGGCAAAATCTGTATAATTAATTTTTAAACAATTATAAAAACTAAACAGCCTGCAGTATTTGTACAGTTTAGTTTTTATAACTGAGGTACAGTCATTGTTTATTTAAAACCAGGTCTGTTGTTCCCAGGATGTTAGCCTTAGGAGATCATTTTGAAGATGGCGATGGAGAGGATTGTTAGCAGCAGGTATCATCATCATCATCCTCTCACCTTTGGTATTGTCCAGTCTGGCCACAGCCTTCTTCTCTGCCACGTTCCAGATGATGAGCAGGTTGTCAGCAGAGGCCGACGCAAACAGGTCAGGGTTGTCGGGACACCAACTGATGGCCGTTATGGTCTTCTTGTGTTCGGACATGATGGACCTCAGCTTAAACTCATTATACTGCTGGTCCAACTGCAACAAGGCGGAGCAACACCTGGGGTCAGGTAACTCAGGTAGGAACCTTCAGGTCACTCAGTGTTTCCTCTGACATCCTGAGAAAAACTCATTCTGTTTTATAAACAAATAAAACCATCACAATGTATACAGTAAATATGAAGTTCATTCAGCTGCCACGAACTGGACCTGCCACCTAAGTGAGTCCCTGTCCACCAGAGTCCCTGTCCACCATTAGTGAGTCCCTGTCCACCAGAGACCCTGTCCACCAGAGACCCTGTCCACCATAAGTGAGTCCCTGTCCACCAGAGTCCCTGTCCACCAGAGACCCTGTCCACCATTAGTGAGTCCCTGTCCACCAGAGTCCCTGTCCACCATTAGTGAGTCCCTGTCCACCAGAGACCCTGTCCACCAGAGACCCTGTCCACCATAAGTGAGTCCCTGTCCACCAGAGACCCTGTCCACCAGAGACCCTGTCCACCATTAGTGAGTCCCTGTCCACCAGAGACCCTGCCCACCATTAGTGAGTCCCTGTCCACCAGAGACCCTGTCCACCAGAGTCCCTGTCCACCAGAGACCCTGTCCACCAGAGACCCTGTCCACCATAAGTGAGTCCCTGTCCACCAGAGACCCTGTCCACCAGAGACCCTGTCCACCATTAGTGAGTCCCTGTCCACCAGAGACCCTGTCCACAAGAGACCCTGTCCACCATAAGTGAGTCCCTGTCCACCAGAGACCCTGTCTACCATATGTGAGTCCCTGTCCACCAGAGACCCTGTCTACCATAAGTGAATCCCTGTCCACCAGAGACCCTGTCCACCAGAGACCCTGTCCACCAGAGACCCTGTCCACCATAAGTGAGTCCCTGTCCACCAGAGACCCTGTCTACCATATGTGAGTCCCTGTCCACCAGAGACCCTGTCTACCATAAGTGAATCCCTGTCCACCAGAGACCCTGTCCACCAGAGACCCTGTCCACCAGAGACCCTGTCCACCATAAGTGAGTCCCTGTCCACCAGAGACCCTGTCCACCAGAGACCCTGTCCACCATTAGTGAGTCCCTGTCCACCAGAGACCCTGTCCACCAGAGACCCTGTCCACCAGAGACCCTGTCCACCATAGTGAGTCCCTGTCCACCAGAGACCCTGTCCACCAGAGACCCTGTCCACCATAAGTGAGTCCCTGTCCACCAGAGACCCTGTCCACCAGAGACCCTGTCCACCATTAGTGAGTCCCTGTCCACCAGAGACCCTGTCCACCAGAGACCCTGTCCACCATTAGTGAGTCCCTGTCCACCAGAGACCCTGTCCACCAGAGACCCTGTCCACCATTAGTGAGTCCCTGTCCACCAGAGACCCTGTCCACCAGAGACCCTGTCCACCATTAGTGAGTCCCTGTCCACCAGAGACCCTGTCCACCAGAGACCCTGTCCACCAATTAGTGAGTCCCTGTCCACCAGAGACCCTGTCCACCAGAGACCCTGTCCACCATTAGTGAGTCCCTGTCCACCAGAGACCCTGTCCACCAGAGACCCTGTCCACCATTAGTGAGTCCCTGTCCACCAGAGACCCTGTCCACCAGAGACCCTGTCCACCATTAGTGAGTCCCTGTCCACCAGAGACCCTGTCCACCAGAGACCCTGTCCACCATTAGTGAGTCCCTGTCCACCAGAGACCCTGTCCACCAGAGACCCTGTCCACCATAAGTGAGTCCCTGTCCACCAGAGACCCTGTCCACCAGAGACCCTGTCCACCATTAGTGAGTCCCTGTCCACCAGAGACCCTGTCCACCGGAGTCCCTGTCCACCATATGTGAGTCCCTGTCCACCGGAGTCCCTGTCCATCATAAGTGAGTCCCTGTCCACCAGAGACCCTGTCCACAAGTGAGTCTTTGTCCACCATAAGTGAGTCTGTGTCCACCAGAGACCCTGTCCACCTAAGTGAGTCCCTGTCCACCAGAGACCTTGTCCACCAGACACCTTGTCCACCAGAGTCCCCATCTACCAGAGTCTCTGTCCAACAGTGTCTCTGTCCACCAGAGTCCCCATCTACCAGAGTCTCTGTCCATCAGTGTCCCTTGGCCAGTGACCCTGTCCACCAGAGACCATGCCCATCAGAGTACTTCTCCATCAGTGACCCTGTCCACTAAATACCCTGTCCACCAGAGTCCCTGTGAACCTGAGCCCATGTCCACCAGAGTCCTTGTCCACTAGAGACCCTGTCCACCAATGATATTGTTCATCAGTCTCTGTCCACCTAAATTTGACACCGCTGGACTGAGAGGACCAAAAAAGAAGCTAAGAAATCTTCAAGCTGGAGTGAAACCTGCAGTTGTCCACACGGACAAGACAAATGTCTTCTGGAGAAAGGTTTGATGGTCATTTAAGACAAAGACTAAGTTGTTTTGACACAAAGACAATAAGGACATTTGGAGGAGTCAAGATGAGGCAATCAGACCTCAGAACCAACTGTCAGACATGGTGGTGGTAGCATCATGCTGTGGTTAAAAAAAGAGGACTACCTCCAAATTCAAACCAACAGCTGTACGGGTAAATTTGGACCCAGTTGAGTCCAACAGGACCATGATCCCAAACACACATTAGGACTGGTCTCTGATTGAATAAACCAGACTAACTTTAGGCTTCTGGACCTGGTCGCACCAAAACCCTGACCTCAACTTGGTGGAGAACTCGAGGACTCAGGAAACCAAGGAACTCTACCAAGAAGAAGACGGGTCAGATATCAGCAGAGTTCTGTCAGAACCTGGTGGAGACCAACAGCCTGAGGTCCAGAAGACACCATGAGAGACATGTAACTAAATATCAGTGGGACTGTCCAACCACTTCACATTTTATCAACCATAAAATGGCCCTTATCAGTTATTATCATCCCCATACGTAGCGGTCAGATTGCCCCTCCTAGCAGGTTTAAAGGTACGTTATCACCGTTACAAGCGATGACAGCAGGCTCCGTCTTTACGTGGTTAGGTTTAGGCACAAGGGTGAGGGGGTTAGGTTTAGGAAAACGGTTACATAAGCTGAAAAAAACAGAAACACAACACTTCCGGGTTTACGGAAACACGCTGCCTACTCACAGCGATTATAACGCTGATAACGTTCTTTTAAACATGCTAGGAGGTAGATTGGACAGTTTCGCCGCTATATATGGGGATGATAACAGATGATAACGCCCATTGTATGGACTGACAACATCCAAACCCGCTGGACTGTCTGGATTTATTGAACATGCTCGGGTCAGAAAAACAATAATCCACAGTAGATTTAAAAGGTCCACTGACATCATCTTACAAATTTGCATGAAATGATAGAAGATATATATATTTTATCATTCAACTACGGTATGTTCGTTTTTGCAAACAAAATGATAAATTAATGAAAATTCCTTTCAAACTGAGTTTAAAATTAAAAACCGCTTTTCTCCCTGAAAAATCTGACTACAAGTGAATGCAACATTTGTGACGTAGGAAGCAGGACCGTCAGTCTGCGTCTGCCATTAACGCATATTCATTCTCATCCAGATCCCTTTTTTTTTTTTGTATAACTTGAAAAATGCTGGTTCGTTGTGTCGCATTTGGGTGTTCTTTCTAATATCATCAGTGAACAAGTGAGCCTTTTCACTTTCCCAAAAGATGTAAGACCTTCGTCAAAAATGGAATAAATAAAGCTGCCCCCCCTCGGACTGAGCTCCCTGCTTCCTGAACAGGTAAGAGTCAAATACATACGGGTGCAGACCTAAATTAGAACCTGCTGTTTCTGCTCATCTAACTTCCTGCTTCCAAAACTAAAGACAAATAGCTCAAATCTTAACTTAGATTGATAATTTTGTTGTTTTATTTCTTGTTCGCCATGAATATTTTTATGGGGCGGTCTAAAGACTTCTCGCAACGTCACAAATGTTGCATTCGCGTGTATGTAGTCGGATTTTTCAGAGAGAAACGCGTTTTTTAATTTTAATCTCACTTTGAAAGGAATTTTCATTAATTTATCATTTTGTTTGCAAAAACGAACATAGTGGAATGATAAAATATATATATATATATATTCTATAATTTCATGCAAATTTGTAAGATGATGTCAGTGGACCTTTAAAGTTGTTTTAAAAATCCCTGAAGTCGTTTGTTGTGGATTAATTCCACACGAGAAATAAACAGTTCAAAAAGTTGACCTGACACCAGGTTTCAGAGGAAACACCTGACTACAGCACAAACAAATAAGCAAACCTCATCTCACTTTTACTTCTTAATTTATGTTAAAAATCATTTTGTTGTCATCTGTAGTTTCTTCCACTTTCTATTTCTTTACGAAGATAAATGTGTTTTGTTTGTGATAATTTACCACCTTTACAAACGTCCAAAAAGCTTTGAAAACCTCATTTTCTACAAAGTGAACCACCTGATGAAGCAACCCTGTCAAGCCGGACTGTGTGACAGGTGTTTGAGTCCCGACAGGTGAGCCGGCTCACCTGGTAGACGTAGATGGCCAGGGTGGCGCAGTAAGCAAAACGGTCTCCGCTCGCTGCGCACACGTCTTTGTTCCAGGGCTGACAGCCGGCCGCCAGGAGGCCCACCTGCTTCACCTTGGCCATCCTCACCTGCACACACCAAGAAGTCTGAGTCAAGGTCCGGACGCCGAGCGTTCACATTAACTCAGAGGAGATGTTTGGAGACGTTTCTGGATCTACAGTTTTAAATAATGATGGTTCCTGAACCCAACCATGAGTCAAGGGAGAAGGTCTTAAAAAACCTGTTGGGTGTTGATGAGAGATTGTCGGGGAAACAGCATGTACATTTTGTTACAACTAAGTTATCTAAATCTATTGCCGTATTGTATAAACTAAAGGACTTGTTAAATGGTAGGGCTCTTTATTTGCTATATAACTCAATTTTTGTTCCACATTTAATTTATTGTGTGGAGGTTTGGGGTAAAGCCAGTACAACTATAACAAATTCTATTTTTATTTTACAGAAAAGAGCGGTGAGAATTATTGCTAGAAAGCCTTATCGTCATCCATCAAATGTATTATTTAAACAACTCAAATTATTTAAATTTTATGAATTGGTAGACTACAATATTTTGTTAGCTCATAATGAACAAATGTTCAAATGTTTTTTGTAAAGAGAGAAAGCTGCTACCGTTTAAAAGGAACTGAAATGTTTGTTAAACCTAGATATAGGACTAGTTTGAAGGGCCGGTTTATTTCGAATAATGGAGTGGAATTGTGGAATGTTTTGGAAAAATATGTTAAAGATGTAAAATCTGTGATGAAATTCAAAAAAATTATCAAGTCTAAACTGCTAGCAAAATACTAAGTAAGTAAGTAAACTTTATTTATATAGCACCTTTCACAGATATAAAATCACAAAGTGCTTTACAAAAGAAATACACATAATAAAATCATACTAAAATTATACTAAAATTATACACTCTTAAAACATGCTATACACCAAGGTTACACATGATAAACTCTAAAACCAATAAGTACAATTAACCTAAACTACTATATATACTAAAGCTTTAAGTAATGCATCCTAATGTATTTGTTAATTATTGAGTGTGAAATGTTACTAAATTGATCTGTTGTTTCTGGAAGATTATTGTTTAAATTGATTGTAAATTGTTTTGTTTGTTTTTTGGAAAAAAGGGGCAGAAAAAATAAGAAATTTTTCTTCTTTCTGCCACCTTTCATTTTATGTATTTTGATTCTTTCACATATTTATGAAATGTTTTTTTTTCCATTATCTTTTATGTTGTTTAATATGTAAAATGAATAAAACCTTTAATTAAAAAAATAATATTGATTATAGGGATGCACCGATACCAGATTTTTGAAAACCGAGTACAAGTAGTACTTAACGATACCAAGTACCGATACAAGTACTAATTAATATTTTTGAAAATCATTCTAATTAACTTAAACTGTTTATTTTCATTAGACACTTCAAACATAAATAAACAAAGTACATTACTATTGGTAATCTGTAAAGTATGTCCAAACTTGTACAAAAAAATTAAATGTTTTACATTTGAACTCTTACATAGTCAATGAAATGAAATGAAACTGGTATCGGGTCCTGTAGTATCGGAGCCCTTTTATGAGTACAAGTACGAGTAAACGCACATGGTACCGGACCGATACCCGATACTGTTATCGGTGCATCCCTAGCTTCCAGTTCAAGGGTCACCGCCTCCATTGGACCGAAATATGGTCCCCAATGAATAAGAAGAGGCCAGCAGTTGATCACAGTGTGTTTTGCGGCTCTGGACCCATTTTGTTCAGCAAGTGATGGGTCAGAACCGGCTCTTTGGACTGTTGCTGAGCCCTGGACTACAGAAACTGGTTCTGCTTGTTTCAGAAGACAGCTTTTCAGAAGGAACTTTTTGTTGGTGATAAAACTAAAGATATGCTTTTTTCAAATAGGAAGTTGGTCCCAGCAGTTCTTCCTCTGATTTTATCCTCAAATGGTGTCCCTATTGAGTTTGTTGATTCATATAAATATTTGGGTATCCTGGTCGATTCACATCTCTCTTTTAAACTCTACGTGGAAAACCTAAAGAAACTAGTTAAACTGAGTTTCTTTTTCAGAAAAAGATCATGTCTATCACTGAATGTTAGGAAACACCTTGTATCTGTGACTTTCCTTCCTCCATTGATTACGGTGACATTCTCTACATGAATGCTCCTACAAGCACCCTGCGGATGTTGTCTATCATGGTGCACTAAGATTCATAACTGGCTGTGATTATCATACCCACCACTGCACCCTGTATTCACTGGTTAACTGGACATCATTAACCTCACGCAGACTCTTCCACTGGTACATTTTCATCTTTAAATCACTTCTTGGTCTGCTGCCTTCATACATCTCCTCCTACATGTCTTTGCGTGAGTGCAGCTACAGCGTGCGCTCTCAGGACATGATTACCTGCAGTGTTCCATCAGTGAGGACTGAACTTGGCAAAAGGGCCTTCTCCTACTCTGCTCCTGCTTCCTGGAATATCTTACAAAAAGATCTGAAGATCTCGACCTTGACCTCTTTAACCCTAGGATGCATGAACGACCAATACCTACATTCTTCCATGAGTGGGGTCAAAAATGACCCCAATTAGAATCAATGTGTTTTTGCAATGAATTTAAATGATGTCTTTAATTTTGGTTAAAGGTAGTTATATTTATTATATTTGGGTCAACAAAAGACTGATTTGACATTTAATATGGTTATTCATAACTTTTTATAACATTTTTTCACATGAAATAACATCAAAAATCTTCAAAAATTATTGCTAGAATGTCCATCTCTCTGAAGGACAAAAAAGAGAATCAACAAACGACCAGAACATTGTACACTCACATGTGCCCACTGCCCACACAAACATCTTTTTCTCTATTCACTGTGCGCAGTTGTCACAAAATTTTTGCTTTTTGCTGTGACCATTGCACACTGTAGTACTGCATTTCCTGCACCAATTGGTGGCTTTGCAGTCTGTTTCTTGGACACATCTGGCAACTCTTTCTCTTCTGTTGGCCCTCTGTGCCTCTCTCCTGTTACTTGTTTGCAACTTTTGTCACTCCACATCTTCCAGTTGCTTCAGTGATGTCAGTTGGTAGGTTCAGGGTACCTTGGGTTGTGTAGAAAACTTCCAAAGAGCACACACATTGATACATTCCAGTTCTTCTCACTTCGTGCAAGAATGGTCACTCCAATGAAGGCCATGAGCTCCTCTTTGCTTAGATTTTTCCACTCTTTTCCTCTGCTTATTGTGACTTTTCTTCCCTCCATGTTTGTTCATGTCAACATCTCTTCTAATATACTATCCATCCATCCATTATCTTTTACCCGCTTCTTTCATTTTTGGGTCACGGGGGTCGCCGGTGCCCATGTCCAGCAATCACTGTGCGAGGGGCAGTGTACACACTGGACGGGTTGCAAGTCTATCACAGGGCCACATAGAGACAAACAACCATTCACTCTCTCACTCACACTTAGGGTCAATTTAGAGTTACCAATCAGCCAAACATGCATGTTTTTAGTCTGTGGGAGGAAACCGGAGTACCCGGAGGGAACCCACGCATGCACGGAGAGAACATGCAAACTCCACCCAGAAAGGCACGCAGATTTGAACCAGGGACCTGCTTGCTGAGAGGCAGCAGCTCTACCAGTTGCACCACCGTGCTACTCTTCTAATATACTCTCAGTGATAAACTGCTTTCATGCATCTATTGGAGAGATGGTGCTAAACCCAGGTGCAGGCCCTGACCGACTTCTCAGTAAATTGTGGCTTGGTGTTAAAAGAGGCATACAGATTTTTAAAATAATTTATATATAATAATATATAATAGGTTACCTAACGGGTTTGCATTTGTTACAAGGAATTATGAATACAATGAGTCTCTACACAACAAATGCAGTAATATCAGCTGGCTTACTAAACTAGTGTAATGTTAGCTAGCTTACGGTAAGTACTAACATTATGTTGTAGTTAGCCGAGTGTCTACTTTGTTGACCAACATGATATTCTATCACAGTAAAGTCATGGAGTTGGTAAATGCAGATAATACATGTACTTTGTATGCTGCTGTGTCAAACTGACCTCCTTGTGGTGAGACTGCAGGTATCAGATGTGTAAATGAGACAGAAAATGTATCTTGACAGTCACAGTTGGTAAGAATCAAAGGTTCCCAAAGAAAACCCTTGAGATTCTATAGGAAATGCTTGGGGTCATTTTTGACCCCACTCATGAAAAACTGGGGTAGTGACACAAAAACTGCAATTTCTGAAAATGTATAAAAACATTTTAAAAAATTCAAATGGCTTGAAGTCACAAACATGTTTTAGAGTCAGAGTCAGAGAGTCTTTATTGTCATTTGCACCGCATGTGGTACATGAGATGAAAACGAGATTATGTACACGAGGTCCCAGTTACATCCAACAACAAATGAAAGAGAAAAACAGTAATAACATCTAGAACTAACTAAGAAAAGCATCAACTAGTAATACACTAAGCTTAATATAGTGGGAATAAACAGCAGCACGAACATGAGTTTGTATGAGCAGATGGTCACAGATGAACACAGATGAACACAGCAACAAGAAAACAGATCAGCATCAGTATGATGTGATATTTTGCAGTGTTTATTTTTTATTTTATTTTTATTTATTCATGAGTCTAACAGCCTCAGGGTAGAAGCTGTTCCTCAGTCTAGTGGTTCTACACTTGATGCTCCTCAACCTCCGTCCTGAGGGGAGTGGGGCAAAGAGTGAGTGTGCTGGATGAGTGAGGTCTTTCATGATGCAGGTGGCTCTTTTCCTGCATCTGGAGGTGTAAATGTCTGTGATGGTGGGGAGACTGACTCCAACAGACTTCTGTGCAGCCTTCACCACTCTCTGCAGAGCTTTCCTCTCTTCAACTGTGCAGCCTCCATGCCACACGTTGATGCTGGAGCACAGGATGCTCTCCACTGCACACCTGTAGAAGAGAGCATCCTGTGCTCCAGCATCAACGTGTGGCAAACGTGTAACGTGTGGCAAAGGATATTTTATGAGGAATACCTGGAATATGGAGGAGTAAAAACTTTTAGTTTCAGAGTTTTTGGAGAATAACAACCCTCGGGGTCATTTTTGACCCCACTTATGCATCTAAGGGTTAAATGGTTTTAAGAATCTGTTGGAATCCTGGCAAAAACCAATGCAGACATGTTCTTGTTTTTGATTTTATACATCTACCTTATAATGTTTTGCTAGTTTTTGATACTTTAAAAAAAAATAACTATTTATCTCATATGTTTCTCTATTGTTTAAGTAAATTCTACCATTTCTGTTCATCATTCTTTAGTTTGTAGCAGGTCGCTTTTGTAAATGAATCCACGAGGCTCAATGAGATTTACCTGACTAAATAAAGGTTGAATGAATGGTGAGTAGAACCTCAAGCCTGATGGGGATGAATCACACACAGCTGTAGGTTCTGAATCACATGAAGCCTGAGGCCAGCTCGGCTCTGTCAGCTCCCGGTGGTCTCGGGTTCTGACGGGCTCTCTCTCAAACGAATTCATTTAAAATTCGCCGGAAGATAAATGTATAAAATAACTACATGAAGGAGCGAGACGAGCTGCCAGTTCCGACACACACCGGACCGGGTTTTACCGGGATGCCATCAACAGGTTTCAGAGAAACTAATCCGTGACCCACGGTACCGAAACACCTGCGCGTGACGCCGACGTCCCTGCGCTTGGCGGTGAACAGACATTAGCATCATCCAGACCAGCTCCTCTGTTGTGGTTTACCGCTGCCCGGTTCCCGCTCTTACCGTCAGGTGCTGGCAGCTCCCGCAGACAGCTCCAGGTGCTGAAATGTGTCGCTGCTGCTGCTGCTAAAGAGAAGACCGCGCGAGGCTACAGCGCCGCCGCCTCTGATTGGTCCACAGGAGCCAGAGTGCTGATCTGCGATTGGCTGAAAGGCGTGTCAATCAGAATGCTCATCCTGTCTAAAGGATAAAAGGAGCTCAAATCCAGTTTAAATAACCTGGATGGAAGCAGTTATGTCCCATATTTCAAATTAAAATGGATCAATAGAAATGCTTTTTAGTTACAAAATAAAGCTGCATTTTATGAATACTCTAAACTACATTTAATCTTCAACATACAGCCTTGTGATGGTTACGGTCAATCTGACTTGAGCTGCGTTTGCCAACATTTGCCATTTATCAAACTTGGGGTCTGCAACCTGCGGCTCTGGAGCCACGGCTCTTCGGTCATCTACAGTGGCTCTTTCAAGCTTTGAGCAAAACAAAACTGAATTTTATTGGTTATACTAAAATAAAAGGGTTGTTTAAACTGTCTTCCTTTTTTTTTTTGCAAATGTGAATAAATAAATAAAAAAAAAAGTAAAGCATACTCATTTCATGATTTATCTCTTAAGGTAGGATACTTTTTCCAAAATAAACAAAATCAAAGGCTTGTATAGTGCAAAATCTGTATTTTTCTTTACAATAATCTGGCCTTTTAATCTTAAAACAATATATAAAAAAAACATTTGATATTTGTTTTAAAGTTACTGCTGGTCAGAAAAGCCCCTTCCAAACTTATTTATCACAGTTGTACTACCAGATTGTTGTGGCTGCAGACAAACTTAAGAGAACAAAGGGGCAACGGCTCTTTTGATCATAAAGGTTGCAGACCCCTGGTCTAACCTCAACATTTACCAACTCTTTCTTTAATTTAAGCATCTCCCTTATAATGCTTTGCTAGTTTTTCTATTGTTTAAGGTAATTCTACCATTGCTGTTCATCATGCTTTAGTTTGCAGGTCGCTTTTGTAAATGAGTCCACAAGGCTCAATGAGACTTGCCTGATTAAATAAAGGTTGAATGAAATTTCCAGTTAAATCCCTGAACCTCAACATCGCTTTAGTGACCAGCTCAAACTGTACTTATGCTCCTGAAAACAAACCTGTAAAACATTATAACTTCCAAGTTAGAGAAACAACAGTCCAGATGTAATCAATATACAAAATTTTATTATAAAAGAAAATTTCGTTCTACAAGTCTTCAAGTTCCACTTTTAAAAACGGCTGCAAACATTTTTCAAATCCAAGCTACAGATAAATCCTGAAGTAAAACAGTGAAGAAACGAACGGCACCGGAACAAAGAGCGGCGCCTCCAGAAACGATATTTAAGAGTCGCCGAGAAAGAAAAAAAAATCTTGCCTCTGCCGTCCACAGAAGGAACAGTTAACAGGATCTACGATGTAACAAACCAGAGTTCAGTAGAAAGACGTGGAGAAAACTAAATCCCTGAAGGAGTCCAGGTCTGGCAGACCCACGTGGACAGCAGGCTACACGTCGCAATCATCCACACAGAAAGAACAGGAGTTAATCTGAACAATGCATCGCAAACTTCACATCAAAACAACGCTTATTCATCATCGTCATCATCCTCGTCGTCTTCATCCTCCTCCTCGTCTTCCTCATCGTCGTCGTCGTCATCATCGACTGGCGCCGCCTTCTTGGCAGAAGGCCTGCCGGGTCCGCTCTTCTTCCCGGCGTCGATCTTCCCGGAGCCTCCCTTGGCTTTGTAGGCAGCGACGTCCTGCGCAAACGTCAAACGTTAAGCCGGACACGACCAGAACCAGAACACAACCGGTGGACGCTCACCTTCTCGTACTTCTCCTTCAGTTTGGCGGCCCTGGCCTCGTACGGAACCTTGTCTTTGGCGCTCTGCGTGGACCACAGCTCGCCGAGCTTCTTGGCCACGTCGCCGATGCCGATGCCAGGGTGCTCCTCCTTGATCCGAGGACGGTGGTCGGAGCAGAAGACGAAGAAAGCAGAGCTGGAGACGATAATAAAAAGTTTTAATGCCAGAAACGTCTCCAGTGCAAGACAGAAACCTAAGTGGACGTGAACTTACGGAGGTCGTTTGGGGGCATTCGGGTCCTTTTTCTGCTTCCCCTTCTTGACACCTTTGGGAGGAATGTAGGTCTTCATCTCTCGGTCATAACGGACCTTGTCGGTCTTGGCCAGATCTTCAAACTTCACCTTCTCCTTGCTTGACATGGTCTGTAAAGGAAAAGTGTTATCGTTTGCCACAGCGCCTTCAGAAGCTGAACCCAGATCAGTTCAGAGCAGCTCACCTTCCATCTCTCGGAGCACTTCTTGGAGAACTCGGAGAAGTTCACGCTGGTTCCTGGGTTTTTCTTCTTGTGCTCCTCGCGGCACGTCGCCACAAAGTACGCGTAGGAGGAGGTCTTCCCCCTGGGCTTGTTCGGGTCCTTCGTCATAACTGCAAATGAGCTTTAAAACGAAATAAAACTTCGATCAATAACCAACAAAATTGAAAAAAATAAATGTCTAAACGCACCAACATAGATAAAGCAGTGTTTATTGAATTGAATAATCGCGCTGAAGCTGTCGGGAGGAGTCGGGACAGACGGTTTCAGACTAATCGGATTTCTGCCTCAGCAGCACAAAAACACCAGACTCCATTTTGTATCTTCCCGCCTAAACGACGACTGCGCCCAAAACTTCCCCGATCGAGCTGAACCAGATCAATTCAACAACTTTCGCATACAACCTTTTTAAAGTTAGACCCAAACACGGCCAAGAACCGGGTCGGAACCGAGCTGCGGGCTTCGGCTCGACAGTAATGTCGGAGTTTCCGTCAAAGACAGGCCGAGCCTAATAATGGCGTTTGAACTGCGCACTAACTGGGCCACACCAGCAGCACAGAACCAGTCGAAAAGCAGCGAAACTCGACGAAAACAGCCCGTTTTATTTCTGATTTAATTCAAAATGACGGGTTTCTTCATTTAAATCATCATTAAATTAGTTTTAATTTTTGATTACGAAAAAAAAACCGTCAAGTTCACTTTAAATCCATTAAACCAAGCAAGCGAGCGACATGGTCTCAAATTAAAACAAAAAAATCGAATTATTACGCAGAAAACGGAAGAATATATATCAGAAGAAGCGAGTCTTTACCTGTTTTCAGCGGGACAAGTCGTGGACGAGGAAGAACACGCAACTGTTTTGTCACTCACCGTGAGGCCGCACTAACTTGGCTAAAACGGGTTCCGCAGCTCCGCCTTCCTGTGCGCTGATTGGCTGATGTCAGTCACTTAATTTTAAAAGCGGAGTGTGAGACACAACGATGGCTACGATTGGTTGTTCTCCATGACGTCAGACCATCAGTTTACGTTGCGTCGCCTTGACGCTGATTGGCTGCTCCGGACTTTTAAACACACGGCGCGAAAACTGCTCTTTGTTTGCTGAAAAACAGCCGATGGACGCTGACTAACGTCTGCAGCTGCAGCCAACTGTTCAAAACAGCCGGTTCGCTTCTGCTGCAGTGCGAGATCATTCAGTCTTAAACAAAAGCCTGATATAAAACTGGGCAAAGACAGTAATTTATTTGGACTGAAGATAAAACTTACAAATTAAAGAGATTTAAGAGAACTCACATCAGATTTCAGCTAGTTCAAGTTCAAATATTTTTATTGTCATTTGCATCACATGTAGTAGGCTACATGAGGGGGAACGGAATTGTGTACTCAAGTTCCCAGTTGCACCCAACAATAGCAAAAATTAAAAGCATAAAAAGAAGCAGTGTATAAGAAAACTATTGATTCCACAGTAAATTGTTGTGCCAGAGTTCAGTACAAAGGAATCACATAAGGATAAATTATACTGTATGTATGCTAAACGAATGCTAGACAATACGCTAAAAGAGCTAAGATATACACTAAACACTAATAATGTAAAATAAAACTGTATATTGTCCCTGTGATGGACTTGCGACCTGTCCAGGGTGCACCCCAGCTCTTGCACAGTGACTGCTGGATACAGGCACCAGTGACCCCCACGACCCAAAAAGGAAGAAGGTAAAAGATAAATGGATGGATGGATGAAAATGATGTATTAAACACCATCCCGAACATGAGTATATAGTGAGATGGGTATGAATGAGCATGAGACAGTCAGCAGCATGAGATCAGCAGCATGGATGATCAGCAGCACAGACATCACCAGTTAAAGTGGCATTACATGTAGTGATTTTTTTTCATACAGCAACCTATAGGGATTTATGAGTCTAACAGCTTCAGGGTAGAAGCTGTTCCATTGTGTTTATTATTTATTTTCGTTTTATTTTTTAATCTTTATTTAAACAAATGGTAAGTATACAACAAACGAACAAATGAAGTACACAGAAGAACACAGCACTTACATGATCAAACAACCAGGCGTGTTAATTAGACAAATACATGCAAAGGTTTTATCCGGAGGTTCATTGGCAGAATCTGTTATAGTTATTCATTCTAGCCTGGCCCTCGCCTTCCTGCACAGCTCCGCTCAATTCTCAACTCCCTTCACTGCTCAGTGAAGTCTGGGATTCTCCCATAGACAAGGATTTCTCCGGCTGATTTTTGACCGGACCAATCAGAGAACAGAAGGGGCGGAGTTTTTGGCCCCTAACCCACGCCCCCACCTGTCCCAGCTCGCAGCCAGCGAGCAGCCGCATGTTCTCATTCAAAGCGATGCAGGACTGTTTTATATGTGACACAAATGTATTAAATTCCCCTTCTTAATCCCTTATCTGGAGTTTTCTTTTGTTTTTTTTGCCAAAAGTCAAGTGATCGCTCCCTCCTCCCTCCTCCTCCTCCTCCTCTCCCTCCGCTGACGAGGAAATGCCTCAGGTTGTCGCTAGAGAAACTCGGGTTTTACGTTGCTGCCCGAGTCCCATCAGATTTTCTGGTCTTCTGGTGCTGGACCAGCGATCCATGGTTTTATTTTATTTTTTTAGAACGTTTTATTAACATATAAACACAGAATATGCAGCGGCAGGCTGCAGCGAGAGAAAATGCAGCAGGAGGCGGAGCAGATGTCAAGTTCAACAGACCACGGGGGAGCAGCCATATATGGCTCTGAGGGGGAGGGAGCAGAATGCTTTTCCCTGTTCAAAATTTTTCTAAGATCCAATGGTTTTGTTCCTCAGCAGAGGCCACGCCTCCAGCAAGAATCGGTTCTCTATGGAGAAAGTCCAGACCCTAGTACGAAGTAAAGTGAACGACAAGGGTCTGGTTTTAACCAGGCTACATTCATTCATTCAATCTTTATTTAGGCAGGTTAATCTCATTGAGCCTCGAAGACTCATTTACAAGAAAGACCTGTCTACAAACTAGAATGATGACAACAGCAACAGTAGATTTTCCTTGAACAATCAACAATAGACAAACATAAGAGAGGCATACAGATTTTTTAAAACAAGTTAAAACAAAGATATCAAAGTAGCAAAACAGACAGATTATAAGGTAGATGTAGAAAATCAAAAACAGGAACATGTCTGCATTGGCCAGGATTCCAACAGATTCGTAAAGTCATTTAGAGAAGTCAAGGTCGAGATCTTCAGATCTTTTTGTAAGATATTCCAGGAAGCAGGAGTGGAGTAGGAGAAAGCCCTTTTGTCTAGTTCAGTCCTCACTGACGGAACACTGCAGGTAATCATGTCCTGAGAGCGCACGCTGTAGCTGCACTCACACAGAGACATGTAGGAGGAGATGTATGAAGGCAGCAGACCAAGAAGTGATTTAAAGATGAAAATGTACCAGTGGAAGAGTCTGCATGAGGTTAATGATGTCCAGTTAACCAGTGAATACAGGGTGCAGTGGTGGGTATGATAATCACAGCCAGTTATGAATCTTAGTGTGCCATGATAGACAGCATCCAACATCTGCTGGTGCTTGTAGGAGCATATCCAGGTGGTGTGACATGATTTTGGAACTATGCATAAAGTGGCACAACATATATATATATGTTGTATCATTTATCTATGTTAGTTTTTACACGCAAAATGATAAATCAATGAAATTTTGTTTCTAACGTGATTTTAAAATTGGCGCCGTGTTTCGTCACGGGACATCCGGGTACTTACGCATGCAAAGTCGTGACGTAGGGACAAGGACTTCAGTCTGCAGGCTGCTATTAGCACGCAGTGTCATTGTGTTCAAGATAGCCTATTTTCTTTTGTATAACTTGAAAAATGCCGGTACGTTGTGTCGCATTTGGGTGTTCTAACATCGCCAGCTCTGTAGACGACTACGATCGGGTTCCAGCCCTTCACCCTCGGAACCTTGCTCATCTGAAATGTCGGACTCCCCCTCGCACCCTGAACGGTAAGACTCCAAGAAATACAGCTGCAGACCTACATTAGAACCAGCTGTTTCTTGTTCATCACTCGAACTTACTTCGGCTTCCCAAACTGAAGACAAATCGCTCAAATCTTCACTTAAATTGCTTATTTCCTCGGTTTATATATTCAACGCTATTGGTTATTTACAAGGTGCGTTCTGGCCATTGCGTCATAAAAATGCGTCGGCGTTTGACTGCGACGCACTGCAGAGTTAAGTTCAATTTCCTTCATTATCCCCGAGGGGCAATTAGTTTCGCAGTCAATAAGTGTGTACAGATTCATACATATGCACTTACACACACATACACATATAAACACAAGACAATAAGACATTAAAATAACAGTGTTAAAATTAGTGTGCATTAAGAAACCTGATTGCTACTGGGATAAATGAGTTTTTAAATCTGTTTGTTCTACATCTGGGTTGCAGAAACCTGCGTCCAGATGGAAGCAGCCTGAACTCGTCATGGAGTGGGTGATCAGGGTTTGCCAGAATCTGCCTGGCCTTATTCACTGACCTCACCTTGTGTAGGTCTGCAAGGTTCTTTAGGTCTATGCCAGCAGTTTTGCTGCACATCCTGACAATCCCCGAGAGTTTGCTCTTGTTCTTACAGGTCAAAAGTCCAAACCAACAGATGAAGGAAAAGGTTAAAATAGACTCAATAAAAAAATGAATAAAACATTCTCATAAAAGTTGAATCAACATTAAAACCACAAAGCTTCAGATAAAAATACATTCTCTGGTTGGCCTTTTTACAAAGTGAATTCACATGGAGGTCAAAGGTCAATTTATCATCAAGCACAATTCCCAGGTATTTATATTGTTGCACTACCTCCACAGCTTCACCGTCAATGACCACGGGAGCTGTTACTGATGAATTTTTCCTGAAATCAATGATCATCTCTCCTTTGTTTTAGAAACTTTTAATTTTAAAAAGGAAGACTCACACCATTCTGTGAAGTCCCCAATCACAGGCTCGGGGTCTGGGTCATCACTGCTCAGAAGGGACAGGATGACAGAGTCATCAGCAAACTTAACAATGTGACGCCACCATTGAAGTGAGTTACGTCATTGAAACTATTTAATTTAAAAATACTTTGATATATTATATATATAAGCCCCCAGAAACCATCTTGGCTACAGCAAACTGGTTGGTCCACTTAAGTTGTTTACTTGGTGGGGTAGCTTCAGTTTGCTTTGGACTGCTCTGACTGACGAAGCCCTCTGGAGTGAGGGTGAAACGTTTCTACTAAAAAGAAATTGTCCAGATGAACTGATTGAGAATGAGCGGATTTGATACCTGGACTATTGAGAATGAACTTTCTGACTTTGATATATTAATTATTCAAAGCTGTGTACAAACAATTTGATTTGATGTTTATTCATTCATTTTAAAAGAACAATACAAGACAGTTTCATCAGATACAAGAATACAAGTAGGATAAAATGAAGGGAGCAGAAAGAAGATGAAATCTTATTATACCTGCATGCCCCTTATTTCACAATTTGTTCAACCAATGATAACCTTCAAACTACATCACAGAATGAATCAAACTATCAAAGCTGAGTAGCTCCTCTTTCTAAAATGTCTATGTTTTAAAATCATGTCACACCACCTTTAATCAAATGAAGAAAACATGGCATTTTATTAATAAATTTACATTATGTAGCAAGTTAATTATATATTTCAAAAAATTAACATGCTTTCTGGGTAATCTAGAAAAACAAAACCCCTTTTCCCAACGTAAGGGAAAATACTTCAAAATATGTTTTTTTAAAAACCTGCTAAACTCCTTGCAAAACCTGCGTGTGAAAGGACAGTGCCAAAAAAGATGTCACAGGTTCTGGAAGGCCACCAAACTGCAATTAACATTTGTGTCTCTTTTAAATTTGACCATATAATGCTTAGCAGGGTGAATTTCATGAAGAATATTAAATGACTCTTCCTTCACCTTATTTAACTAACAGCCTCAGGGTAGAAGCTGTTCCTCAGTCTAGTGGTTCTACACTTAATGTTCCACAACTTTTGCCTGAGGGGAGCGGAGCAAAAAGGGGGTGTGCTGGGTGAGTGGGGTCCTTCATGATGCAGGTGGCTTTCTTCCTGCATCTGGAGGTGTAGATGTCTGTGATGGTGGGGAGACTGACTCCAACATCTTCTGTGCAGCCTTCACCACTCTCTGCAGAGCTTTTCTTTCTGCAGCTGTGCAGCCTCCATGCCACACGTTGATGCTGGAGCACAGGATGCTCTCCACTGCACACCTGTAGAAGGAGGTGAGGACTGAGCTTCTCAGACCAGCTCGTCTCAGCCGTCTGAGGAAGTAGAGTCTCTGATGACCTTTCTTGATCAGACTGGTGGTGTTGTTGGTCCAGCTGAGGTTATCATTCATGTGTACACCCAAGTACTTGTAGCTGGAGACCACTTCCACTACAGATCCTCCTATGTATGGGGGGGGTGTTCCTTCTGAAATCTGCAATTGTCTCCTCCATCTTATTCACATTGATGTGAAGGTTGTTCTTTCTGTACCAGCTCTCCAGGTGTCCCACCTCCTGCCTGTAGCTGGACTCGTTTGTGATGCATCGCAGGTGCCCCAACACCATCTGCAAAATTTACACTACGTATGACTTCCTGGATGGGTAGGTGCAGTCCTATATGAGCAGAATGAACAGAAGGGGACTCAACACACAGCCCTGAGGGGAGTCAGTCCTGAGGGTTATGGTGGACTACTGCCTCCACCGCCTAACAGACAACAACATGAATTTACTGTGTTCTGTATTGGGAGTGGTGGCACGGAGGTTAGAGACGGGGGGCCTGTGATCGGAAGATCGCCGGTTCAAGCCCCTGTACCGACAACATCATAAAATTGAGGGTGGAAAAGGTGAAACACTCACACCTGCCTCCACCCTCATTCGCCCCACTCTGGGCCACTGAGCAAGGCCCTCGACCACCATCTGCTCCCCAAACAGGGAATTTGAGTGAAAGTTTTTATTCACAATTTGTCCCAACTTTTTTGGAATCCGGTTTGTATTTTGACAAACACTTATAGGTGGATGATAACTTTTCCTAAGAAAAGTACTTCATTGTGTGTGTTGCCTGTTTGTTTGTACAGCACTTTGGTTGGCCTTGTCGCTGTTTTAAGTGCTCTATAAATAAAATGGTATGGTAAAATGTTCTCCTATGGTTCTCTGCATT
>JBBPBX010000359.1:99741-121760 GCA_038048925.1 Garcialebias charrua
TTTGCACGCGGGGACTGGTTTGATTGGCAGCGGGAGGAGGAGACATGGACATCCGTCCTCCCACAGACTTGTCTCTGGTCCCTCCTGTCTGTCAGTGAAGGTTTCTGTGGTTCTGACAGCTGGACCGAACCGATCTGGAGCAGGTGGACACGCGTGGCGCGTGCTTCATCAGAGACACAATGAGTGAAAACACCGCGGACACGAGCACGCTCTGCCTCTTTGATGTTGACGGTACGCTCACGGCCGCGAGACAGGTAAACAATGTTTGTTTGTGGGGAAACAAAAACAAGTAAACAACCCCCGATCAGACTGACAGGAGACGTGTACAGATTAAAACTTCCGGTTCCACGTCTCTGCTAAGTCCGTCAGCAGGAAATTACCGGGCAGCGCAGTCCGTACCGTAATGCGCTCCCCGGAAACAAAATACTTAGGTTGCGCTCAGTAAAATAAAACAAAAAGCTTTTTTTCCGCGATTAAACCAAAATAATGTATTTAAAGGGGACCACACATGCAAAATTCACTTTTTAATGTTTTTTTACTAAACTTTGGGTATTTACTTCATAAAAAAACAGTCCTTGTGCCAAAAAAATGCACCCAGTGGTTTATTTACTCTAAGTAGATTTATTTATTTTTGATAAATACACCAGGATTCACACTTCCTGCATTTATTGACGTCACAAGCCGCCAGCCAATCAGATCAAACCTGAGTCCAGCCCCTCACCTAGCAACCCCTGGTTAGGCTCAACCCACTTCTGTATTAAACACATGACTGTTGTTTTTCATGATTTCATCTCATCTTTTGTTTATATGTTCTTAATTTCATGTGTACAGCACTTTGTTGCAGCTGTGTTTTTTTAAATGGCTTTATAAATAAAGTATAATTGTTATTTTTATGTTTTAGTTCAATTTTTAGTGTATTTGCGATCGCTGCCAACGCGCAGCCGGCAAAAATTAAACGAGCGGACCACAGGCGGAAGGACCGGGTTCGACGGGACCCTCTTCCGGCGCGATGGAGCGGAGCTTCAACTGTACAGCCTTGCAGCAGCCTCGCAGCAGGCTCGCAGCAAGAGGACCTTCTCCTTACAGATTAATTTACGGGAGACACTTGGTGAACTTTGTGTTGTCTTCACTGGAACAGCGATAACTCCCAAAATCTCATCGCGTGCAACGAGCGGAGCTGGCGAAAACCGGAAGAGGAACAAGCTAACATTAGCTTCGGATTCGGGTGGTCTAATGCTAAAAGGAGCAGCAAACTGCGGCGCGCTCAGACGGGTTTCGGTAAGTTATCTTAAGCTAACACTAACAGTAAGTCAAATGAGTAATAAAAAAAGAGCTAATTTTAAAACAACAACACATTACAGATACTGGCTGTTACAGAGGGCGTGAACAGATCGTTGAAGGGCGTGGACTTCAAGAAACCGGTCGTTCAAAACGAAAGTTAAAAATGGCAGAATTAAAAAGGGTATAATTGATTATCTAATAATTATTTTGTGCATTAAATTGAAGGAATAGGGTCTGGATATCCCACAGAAATACCATAAAAATTTAAAAAATACATCTGAGGTCCCCTTTAAAAGTTCACTAAGTGTGTGGTTTTTAACTTAATCATGTCAAATAGTTTGAGTTATTTCAGTCTAATTCATCAAGAAAAGAAAGACTGAGTTCTGATCATTTTTTTCCGGTAGTGACACAAAACAAAAATAATAAATGTTTTTGTCGTTTATCCACATTTTGTTTAAACGTTTAGTATAATACTCTTAAGTGTGTGTGCATCTTATTAACGTTTAAAAACTCCTAATTGCTAATAATTCGGTTTGAACAGTTAGCATGCTAACTGTTTCCGTTGGTTTCCGCTAGCATCGTGCTAACAGCTGAAACGCATGTTGGTTTTGGGGTTTAAAAATCAAAAAGGCGTTCAATACAAAATCAACTGGACTTTATTTGTTGCAGAAAACGTTTCGACTCCTATCCAGGAGGCTTTTTCAATTCACTGAAAACAAACTGTGAGAGTTTGGAGTTATAACAGAACCACGCACCATCATATGTAAATTGCAAGCTGAGGTAACACATACATGTAAATTGACAGATCACACCTTAACAGTAGGGGGTTCCCTTGAGGTCTCTGACAGAAGACACAACACTGTATGTAAATTGACAAAAAACACCTCCCAAACAACAAACAGGCTTCTCAAAGAAGTTTGTTAGTCTAATTTACAGACAAGACACCTCTGCTCCCATCCGGTGTAAAACGTTTCGGAATCAATGCCAAAACTGAGTTATAAGTTTTACAAGTTTGATTTTTATCATGTCCTGGACGACAGAATCTTCACCAGCGTTTTGGGGTTTAGTTTTGTAAAAAATATTAACAAATAAAACCACAGGCAGGAGTAATCAACACAAATTTTTATTCGTTTTAAATAATTTGCTGCTGTTTATAATTGTTATATTTAGAAATGAAGACATTTTTGTGCACAAATGTCTTCTTGCAGGTCCAAACGGCGCTTCCACTGAAACATCTGCAGCCAGATGTTCTCGTCTCCTGGTTTTACTTCAGTTTCCTTCATTAAAAGGCTCAGTTGTGTTGAAACAGCAGATTTGTTGCGGTTTCTGCATCAGTTCATGCTTTAGGTGAACAGGACAGTTGTCCTGGTTGAGGGTGACGGACTCATAGAACCATCCAGCCTAAACCTGAGGTGTACTTCTGAATAAATGTGTGTTTTCAGGCTGCTACTCCTGAAATGAAAGAGTTCCTGAGGAAGTTGAGGACTCGGGTTCGAGTCGGAGTGGTTGGAGGGTCAGACCTGGTGAAGATCCAGGAGCAGCTTGGAGATGACGGTGAGATGGTTGATCGATCAGTCTGTGATGGACTCTTGTCTGACTCATTGAGCTTTCTCTTCAGTGATCCAGAACGTGGACTACTTGTTCGCAGAGAACGGACTGGTGGCCTATAAACACGGACAGCTCCACTCCATCCAGGTGAGACAGGTAAACACAGTTTTAAACAAAAGCTTATTCGTGTTAAAAGGTTTGTTTGTTCTGCTCCTGGTCTTCAGTCCATCCAGGCCCACATGGGAGAGGAGCTGCTGCAGGATTTCATCAACTTCTGTCTGAACTACATGGCTAAAATCAAGCTGCCCAAGAAGAGGTACACTGATCCAGTCCCTGCTTCAATAGAAGACCAGTTGGATCAGAACCTTATATCAGAAAATAGACCAGCCTAAAGTCACAGGATCACACAGTTGACCCGTTTGTGTCTGAGGCCTTTAAACAAACGTCAGATTCCACAGTTATTTATTTAAGGAAAGCCCAACTTACCGTATTTTCCGCCTGATAGGTCGCACCGTTATATAGACCGCTTTGTCCAATTATTGGCAATAAATTGGAAAAATCCATAAACGGGTCGCACCTTTATTTAGATCGCACCTACGTCACCGCCGACGTAACGCGTCACCGCTGAGACAACCCGGAAATGTGTCCGAGTGTTTAGCTCTGCTGCAAATGTCTGCCACAGGAACGAGCGCGCACAGAAGGACTTTAGAAGATTAACACGGTAAAAACAATTGTTTGTTTGCTGAAAATTATAACAAAGATTTGTCTTAAATGAACGCAATTGTCAAATCAGCTGGATTAAAAAAAGTAGTTTTGCCACGTGCACGCGCGCGGGGCGGCTTTATTTCTTTTAAATTTAGCTAAATAAACTCTTAAATATATTTCTTAGCTGACATTATAGCACAAGGGTTCTGAGCTTAACCGTTCCTTAATAAATTCACGAAATGGTCAAATCTGCTGGATTTAAATTGTTTCGCTTTGACTTCTTCCAAACCGTCTCGTGCGCTGCGAAAATAAATTATAAATAAATTGAATTTTAGCTCAAATGTCTTATACTGTACAGGTCACAGTTTGTAAATGACCACCAAGTAATTAAGTCCTGTAAGGTTGATAAAAATCTGTCCTGAAGTTCGAGTTATTTATCGAAATAGTATCCGTTTACGGTAGCTAACCGCTAACAACAAACAACGATGCTAAAACATCGATTTAAAAAAAAAACTCAAACATCTCATAAAGCTAGTCAGTTGTAAATGTCCATACAGTGATTACATTCTGTAAGTTTGATAAAAATCTGTCCTGTGGTTCTTGACTTATCTTGCTAACAAACACTGAGCTAACAGTAGTTTCCTCCAGAGCAGGAGGCCGGGCAGCGACAGAGTGCGTCCGACCAGAGGAGGCTGCTGTCGGACACATAATAATAATAATTAATTCAATTTATAACGCACTTTTCATTACTGAAAATCTCAAAGTGCTACACATATATTGAATGCTACACACATTCATAAACCGGTGGCGGCAGACTACCATGCAAGGTGCTTTCCAGTCCTACCGGGAGCAACTCAGGGTTAAGTGTCTTGCCCAAGGACACAACGACACATGGTGCGGGTCCCGGGAGTCGAACCGCCAACTTTCCGATCGGGAGACGACTGCCATTACCACTACGCCACGGCCGCCCCGTTATATAGATCGCTTTGTCCAATTATTGGCAATAAATTGGAAAAATCCATAAACGGGTCGCACCTTTATTTAGATCGCACCTACGTCACCGCCGACGTAACGCGTCACCGCTGAGACAACCCGGAAATGTGTCCGAGCGTTTAGCTCTGCTGCAAATGTCTGCCACATGAACGACATGAGGTGGGAACGGTCGGTGTACCCTAGCGGAAAAAAGTGGTACTGCACCATTTTTGCCAAAATGATAAACGGTCATATCTGAGCCAAAAATTGGTCTAAAAATATGGGGAAAAAATCCATAAACTGGTCTCACCTCTCTTAAAGGTGCTATGTGTAACTTTCTGTAGAGTGCAGAACTTAGAAAAATTTTCAACAGGCAAAGCATTCTGATCCCTCCCCCTCAGAGCCATATATGGCTCTGAGGGGGAGGCTCTGCTGAGATTCAAATTCAAGCTCTGTTTTTATTGGCTGATTCAAATTCAAGCTCTGTTTTTAATTGGCTGGTTACAAACTCTGTTTTTATTGGCTGTCATTGTCCTGGTCACTCTGTGTTTTTAGTGTTTTTATAAATGCTGATAGAGAAGCAAGGGGACTATAGTTTTTTTCAGAGATTACTTTGTCTAACATCAGTTTGTCAGTAGATAGTGACAGAGTGAAGAAATATGTTAAAAATATATTGTTTGAAAAGTTACAGACTACATTACAATCTTACATACCCCAGCTTTAAGGTCGCAGGGCATGCAAATTAGGCAAAAAACTGTGACCTATAGCCCGGAAAATACGGTAAATGAAAAAAACAGTTCTGAGACCCAAAAGCCTTAAATCAAAGGAGGGTGGCCTCCTCTTCTGTTGACTGTAATTGTTGGAAAGTAAATCCAGATGTTTGAATTGTTTTAGGGGAACTTTCATTGAGTTTCGGAACGGGATGTTGAACGTGTCGCCCATCGGCCGCAGCTGCACGCCGGAGGAGCGGAGGGAGTTTTATGAGCTGGATCAGGTCGACTGAAGGCAGATTC
This sequence comes from Garcialebias charrua, assembly GCA_038048925.1. NCBI lineage: Eukaryota > Metazoa > Chordata > Actinopteri > Cyprinodontiformes > Rivulidae > Garcialebias > Garcialebias charrua. The sequence continues at coordinate 105,261 of JBBPBX010000359.1, forward strand.
TAGTTCAGCTCAAAAGATTTTAATTCTTAGTTAAAAAAAAACAAGAATCTGTTTTGTTCTTGTAGAAAGAAAAAATCCGTGAGAAGTTTGTTTCCGTGTTGAAGGAGGAGTTCAAAGGAAAAGGCTTGTCCTTCTCAATCGGTGAGTCTGGCTCTTGAGTGACAGCTGATGGTTTCCTTTAACGTGGACAGATGTTCTCCGTGTTCTCCTGCAGGGGGGCAGATCAGCTTTGACGTGTTCCCCGACGGCTGGGACAAGAGGTACTGTTTGGACATCGTGGAGAAGGACAGCTACTCCACCATCCACTTCTTTGGAGACAAAACCAAACCTGTGAGTTCCTGGAGGAGGCGGGAAGCAGCCGATGCTTCATTACCCAGCATGCTTTTCTGTTTCCATCATGGCTGCCCCAGTAAGACTTCATGTAAACTGATAAGACCAGGGGTCTGCAACCTGCGGCTCTGGAGCCACATGTGGCTCTTTAGTCCCTCTGCAATGGCTCTTTCAAGCTTTGACCAAAAGTGACATAAAAATGAAGTTTGTTGGTTTATTGAGTGATTGATTATTATTGATTTATTGGTTATTTACTAACAACAATAAATTGCTAATTTAGCAGTTTCTAGGTCATTTCTTTTGCCAACATATAATAACAGTAAATCTTATAGACTACATCATGCTAGTTGTTTGTTAGCCACTTCTTTTAGCTCACTTCCAGTCAAACGGGGTGATCTTTTACTCAAATCTACCAATTATTATTAATATTTTTATTACTTTTTTGGAGGGGTTGGCATACCTTTAAGATAAGTTGCTGGAATAAATATGTAGAATCAACTTGATAATAAAAATTAAAGGGAAAAAAGTCAAATAAATGTATTTATTTTCATTTTAAAATTCAATTTTACCCAACCCAACAAAATGGCCTAATTTTTAACTTTATTACTTCATAATAGGATATTTAATGAACTGTTTCCACAATTAAAAAGAAAACTCACGTATGCCTGCATACTTGTTTGAATTTTTATAAAACTAGAAAAAAAATACACGTTTTCTTTATATAAATCCAGTCTTTTCTTTTGCCCTAAAATATATCAAATATTAAAAATAATTTTACATTTTTTCTTCATAATTCCACCTTCTGGCTGGAACCCCCCCCCTCCAAAAGGCTTGAAGTGGACCATGGGCCACCAGTTGATAATCAGTTAGTTTTGCGGCTCCATAGACATTTTATTTAGTGAGAAAAGGGTCAGAAATGGCTCTTTTGATCGTAAAGGTTGCAGACCCCTGGATTTGACCTTTTAGTTTCTGCAGGTCTTTCACACGACTGTGTTTAAAATCAGTGTAAATCTTTAGGAATACATTTGAACATAGAAAACTGCAGCAGAGAACGTCTGAAGTCGAGGGACGATCGTCCTCCAGCTCATCGTCTCCTGTCCTCTCTTTCAGGGAGGAAACGACTACGAGATCTACGCCGACCCTCGGACCGTCGGCCACGAAGTGTCGTGTCCCGAGGACACCCGGCGTCTCTGTGAGCAGCTCTTCTTCTCCTGACAGAGGAGCCGGAAGGACCGGTTCTGAAACATCGGGTCACTCTTCTAACCGACACCGGAGTCGTGATGGTGGCAGCGAAACGTTAATCCACACGTCTCCGGTGTGTTTCTGACTGTGTCCTCCACTCGCCGCTCGTTCTGTGTTCGGTTCTGACCCGTAACTTCTGTGGACCGATCCGGATGAAGACGGGAACAATGACAGCATGATTTAAATCAAACGGTTGATGGGAGAAGACAGAATCTGCACTTTTATGTCTGATTGAACGGAGTCCACAGCTCCGGCAATCAGATGATCCTACGAGATGTCGGGTCAGAACTCTTGACGGTTCTGATCCGAGGCACTTGAGAAACTTCTGCTGTAAACTCTGAGAAATAAAGAATGAAACAAAGATTCTGTTTCCACAAGTAAAATTAATTCATACGCTAACGACATGTTGTCAGGTTCTGTTTGTGGTTCTGTGTGAGAGTTCCTCAAACGGTCTGTGAAAGAGAAGTCGGATCAAAGAACTTCTTGACCAATAGAAAGTTCTGTTGGTACCACAGGTTCTGTTTGATGGTTCTACAGGGTTTTTTGGAGGAGACGTAAGTTAAACAGAACCTTCACTTCCTGTTTGGAGGCTCAGATTTAGTGGAAGTCAAAGGGTGTTGGGGTGTGTGGTTCTGAAAACCATTTCAGTCCAACTCGCTGTGACCCGTTTGAACTCAATGGTTCTGCTCACGTCTGAGATAATAGTTAGAGGTTGGATGAGCCTGGCAGAGTATCTGACCGTGTCGGGTCAAAAGAAGAACCCGGTCCAGTGTCACTGTCCTGGCAGAACATCAGTCAGCAACCAGGAAAGTGTTGACATAACGGGTCGGGTCGGTTCTGTTGACTGATTGGCTTCATGAGACAAACTCTACAGAGATGTCATTAAAAAACACAGGAAGCTCAAGAGGAGAATCTGAAACGTTTCATGATCTCAGTGGCCCATCTGGGGCTTTTATTTTGAAGTTTCCAGGAAATTGTCCGATCAAACTGATATTTTACTGACACACAGGCAGAGAGGAAGAAGAGACCCAGGTCTTCATCACAGGCTGAGGTCAGGACAACAAGCAGCGTTTTAAAAATAACTGTTCGGGTTATAAAGCAGAACAGAACAAACAGTCGCAGGTTGTCCAGGTCTGGACCAGGGGTTCTGGTCCAGGACCGGTTCTGACAGGAATGGTAAACTTTAATCAAATTAACAACACTGTCAATAAAATGCACATAAAAACAATAAAACAAATCAAAGGTTTTGTTGTAAACGTTCAGCTTCACATTTTCAGAACAGAAATCGGACCCAGCCGGTTCAATTGGACCGGGTCCAAAGCAGCGCTTTTATTTTTACGTACAAAAAAAGTTTGACGGGACGTTCAGCAGAATAATGACCTGCAGGGTCGCTCTGAAGAGCCTACAGACACCAGCTGGTTCTAAACGGACCAACCAGAACCACTCGATCAGGTTCTGGTGGAGTTAATGCACAGAACACCTGATGGATCAGATCGGACCTCCAATTCCTGTCTGATGGACTTGTGGACATGTGTCCTGTCTAATGGACTTGTGGACATGTGTCCTGTCTAATGGACTTGTGGACATGTGTCCTGTCTGATGGACTTGTGGACATGTGTCCTGTCTGATGGACTTGTGGACATGTGTCCTGACGTAACGGTGTTACTGGGAGGTTCAGTTTAATAAAAACCTGCAGCACCGTCCACTCCTGTCCACACTATCCTCTACTGTCCTCTACTGTCCACTCCTGTCCTCATTGTCCACTCCTGTCCTCACTGTCCACTCCTGTCCTCACTGTCCACTCCTGTCCTCACTGTCCACTCCTGTCCTCATTGTCCACTCCTGTCCTCACTGTCCACTCCTGTCCTCATTGTCCACTCCTGTCCTCACTGTCCACTCCTGTCCTCACTGTCCACTCCTGTCCTCACTGTCCACTCCTGTCCTCATTGTCCACTCCTGTCCTCATTGTCCACTCCTGTCCTCACTGTCCACTCCTGTCCTCACTGTCCACTCCTGTCCTCACTGTCCACTCCTGTCCTCATTGTCCACTCCTGTCCTCATTATCCACTCCTGTCCTCACTGTCCACTCCTGTCCTCACTGTCCACTCCTGTCCTCATTGTCCACTCCTGTCCTCATTATCCACTCCTGTCCTCATTGTCCACTCCTGTCCTCACTGTCCACTCCTGTCCTCATTGTCCACTCCTGTCCTCACTGTCCACTCCTGTCCTCACTGTCCACTCCTGTCCTCATTGTCCACTCCTGTCCACACTGTCCACTCCTGTCCTCACCTGTCCACTCCTGTCCTCATTGTCCACTCCTGTCCTCACTGTCCACTCCTGTCCACACTGTCCACTCCTGTCCTCACCATCCACTCCTGTCCTCACTATCCACTCCTGTCCTCACCATCCACTCCTATCCTCACTGTCCACTCCTGTCCTCATTGTCCACTCCTGTCCTCACTGTCCACTCCTGTCCTCACTGTCCACTCCTGTCCTCATCCACTCCTGTCCTCACTGTCCACTCCTGTCCATCACTGTCCACTCCTGTCCTCACTGTCCACTCCTGTCCTCACCATCCACTCCTGTCCTCACCATGTCCACTCCTGTCCTCACCGTCCACTCCTGTCCTCACTGTCCACTCCTGTCCTCATTGTCCACTCCTGTCCTCACTGTCCACTCCTGTCCTCATTGTCCACTCCTGTCCACACTGTCCACTCCTGTCCTCACCATCCACTCCTGTCCTCACCATCCACTCCTGTCCTCACCATCCACTCCTGTCCTCACCATCCACTCCTATCCTCACTGTCCACTCCTGTCCTCACTGTCCACTCCTGTCCTCACTTCCACTCCTGTCCTCACTGTCCACTCCTGTCCTCACTGTCCACTCCTGTCCTCATTGTCCACTCCTGTCCTCACCATCCACTCCTGTCCTCACCATCCACTCCTATCCTCACTGTCCACTCCTGTCCTCATTGTCCACACTGTCCACTCCTGTCCTCATTGTCCACTCCTGTCCTCACCATCCACTCCTGTCCTCACCATCCACTCCTGTCCTCACCATCCACTCCTGTCCTCACCATCCACTCCTATCCTCACTGTCCACTCCTGTCCTCATTCTGTCCACTCCTGTCCTCACTGTCCACTCCTGTCCTCACCATCCACTCCTGTCCTCACCATCCACTCCTGTCCTCACCATCCACTCCTGTCCTCACCATCCACTCCTGTCCTCACCATCCACTCCTATCCTCACTGTCCACTCCTGTCCTCATTGTCCACACTGTCCACTCCTGTCCTCTCTGTCCACTCCTGTCCTTTCTGTCCACACTGTCCACTCTGTCCTCCTCACAGCTGGAACTGTGCATTTATTTACATAAAAACCCTAAAAACAAAGATAATCCATAAATCAAAGAACAAATAATTTAATGACAAACGACATTTAGTTTGTCCTGAACCGAGCCAGTCGGCCCGCTTTTCTCCCTTTGGACCGTGACAAAAAAAAAAAAAAAAACAGAACATGAATTTACCTGCCTGCCACTCAGGTAGATAAATAAATACGTCTGGGTCCGTGTTTCTCTTCAGGCAGCAGCGCAGACAGCCTCACTCCAGGCCCCGGTCCTTGTTGTCATCAGCGCCGCTGGAGGAGAGGCTGCTGAGGTCGGCCACGCCCGACTCCAGGTCGCTGCAGGTGGACCGGTCCTGCAGGTCCAGCTGCAGCCCCAGTGACCGGGAGGGGGCGGAGTCCTGGCTCTGAGCCTTCTGACTGGCCGGGTCTGAGGAACCCACTCGACAGTTCTGAAGCGCTGGTCCGGTGGTCGGTTCTGTGAAGGAACTGGGCGGGTCCGGCCCACTGTGTCTCTGTGGCAAGTGGCTAGTCGTCCTCCTTGGAACCTGGACCCTCTCCCTCGTGATTGGTCTCCCGGTGAGAACCGCAATTTTCTGAGGAGAGAACAAAGAAAAGTTCTTTAAAACCAAATAAAGGTTCTTTAGAACAAAAAGGTTCTTGAAGATCAAAGAAATGTTCTTTAAAACCAACTAAGAGCCAAATAAATGTACGTTAGAATCAAATACAAGTTTGTTAGAACAAAAAGGTACTTTAAGATCAAAAGTTCTTTACAACCAAATAAAGGTTCTTTAGAACAAAAATGTCCTTGAAGATCAAATGTTCTTTAAAAACCAAATAATAGAGACAACGAAAGGGTCTTTAGAACAAAACAAAAAAGTTCTTTAAAACAGAAAGGTCCTTTAAGATCAAAGAAAGGTTCTTTAAAACTAAATACAGATTCTTTAGAACCAAACACAAGTTCTGGAGGATAAAAACTAAATAATAGAGGATCATAAAGGTTCTTTAAACCAAATAAAGGTTATTTAGAAGAAAAAAGTTATTCAAGATCAAAGAAAAACAAAAAAGTTATTTAAGATCAAAGAAAAACAAAAAAGTTATTTAAGATCAAAGAAAGATTTAAAACCAAATAATAGTAAATTAAATGTTCTTTCAAACCAACTTAATGTTCTTTAGAACCAAACACAGGTGCTTTATAAACAAATACATGTTCTTTAGAATTAAATACATGTTTTACAGAACCAAATACAGGTTCTCTAAAAAATGAACATTCTTTAGAGTTAAACAAAGGTTCTTTAAAACCATATAAAGATTTTTTTTTAATCAAAACTGTTCTTTAAAACCAAATAAAATTTTAAGATCAAAGAAAGGTTCTTTAAGATCTATAAACGGTTATTTAAAAACAAATAAATGTTCTCTATATCCAAATACAAGTTTTGAAAAACAAACTTCAGGTTCTTTAGAACAAAAAGGTTCTTTAGAATCAAATGAATGCCTTTTATAACCAACAGAAGGTTCCTTAAAACATCTTGAACACCAAACAGACGTTCTTCAATCAGCTGAGGAGATAAACATCACGTTTACATTAGGAACTTTGACCCAATCTGTAGAACGATTTCTTGAATGTGGCCTCAGGTTGTTCCATCTCAGTTTTTGGGAAAAGAAAGCCTCTCAATAAAACGGCTGCTGACATGTTGTAAATGATGCAGCAGCATCTGGACTTTAACAGAACCAGAACCTTTGGGCCTTCTTCAGTGTTTTGTTCAGATAAAACCCATCAGGAGGTTTTCTGTGAGCTGCCTCATGAGTTGATGTTAGGAGGTTCTGCTGAGCTCCCTGTAATATAAGATGTTCTACACCTTCAGAACCAGAAGAACTCTCACTGTGGAGTCATGTAAAAACCAGGTTCTGGCCCGTCAGAGCCCGATCAGAACTTTAAGTTTTATGTACTGTGACTGTGTGTTGTATGCCTTGTCTGGAGCCCGGGTGGTGGTGGGCGGTTCCTCCGGCCGATACCTCCTGGTGATTGGTCAGCTCCTCCTCCAGCTGCTGGGACTCCTCCCTGACGGCGGACAGGAAGTCGACAGGTGACTGACGAGGGGGCGTGGTCTTCTCCACGTGGTTATAGAGGCCCTTCCACATCCTGCAGAACACAAACAGCTACAGTTTTCATCTTTGACACGTTTCATTGTTCTGTCTCAGAACCAGGACCCAGGTCTTTCTGAAGTTTATTATTATTTTGCTGCAGTTCCTCACTTGAAGCAGTAGGGGGTGGTGTTGGGCCTCAGGACGCCCCGGGTCTGGCTCAGTTCCGCCTGGAACAGCGGGTTGGTGTACTCGGCTCGATCCTTCCACAGCTGAGGCCACACGCAGTGACTGCGCTGACGAAGCCTGCGGAGCCACAACAAACAAACATGGAATGTTTATTTTTATTTACTTTTTGTCATAAAATGTGAAAATCTCCCTAAAAGTGATAAAAAGTGATGAAACTAACAGACGGGTCAGGAGGCACAACAGGGAAAAAAAAAAAAACTTTGATGTTTTACTTTGAATATTTAGGAAGCATTTACACAGTTTGCCTTCATCTGTCTCTGAACGCACCATCCCTCAGACAGGAAGTATTCCCTGTTTTTATCTCATCTGTCCCTGAATGCACCATATCTCAAACAGGAAGTATTCCCTGCTTTTTCCTCATCGTCTGTCCCAGAATGCACCATATCTCAAACAGGAAGTATTTCCTGTTTTGTCTCATCTGTCCCTGAATGCACCATCTCTCAGACAGGAAGTATTTCCTGTTTTGTCTCCTCATCTGTCCCTGAATGCACCATCTCTCAGACAGAAAGTACAGTATCTCCTGTTTTTTTTCTCAACTTCAGTCCCTGAATGCACCACCCCTCAAACAGGAAGTATTTCAGTGGATTTTAGGGTTCATTCTTTTGTATTTCGACATGTAGAAAAGTCAGTAAAGTTATTTAGTGAAGGGCAGCTGTGTGAAACCTTTGTGGTAAATTGATATTGTTGTGGTTGTGGAAGAAATAAAGTAAACATTGTACTGTATTGTTTTTATTTAAATTTGTCACGGTAGTTTAATTACAAATACCTGTTTAAGTGGCATCATTGAATGCATCTTCAATTCTTGGGGGTGGGGTGTTAATGTAAAAGCTTGAATTTAAGGGATTCTCGCTGTTTTTAGACACAATTAGGCCAAATTCTTCTTCCTGTCGAATCTCTTGGTTCTGTTTTAGCAGGAGTAAACGAGTTGACCCGGGTTGGGTCTCCAGGTGAGACTGGACCAGGTGGTGCGTTCAAGGAGCATGGACAGACAAACTACTAATAACCTGTGATCCTGTGACCCGGTTGGAGCTGGTCTCTGGGTTTACCCGCACCTCATGTCCCGGCGTTCCTTCTCACAGTTCCCCAGGAAGGTGCCGTACTGACACGAGTACACGTGCGTGCGTACGGCGATGAGGAAGCGCTCGTTGAACTCAAAGGCACACGGGAACTGCTCCGACAGCTGCCACACACACTCCAGGAACTGGTCCAAGACGGGGGACACCTCTTTGGGATCCCCGTCCAGGTGAGCGTACCTGTGGAGCAAAACTTCTTGTTGACCGACAGTCCAAACAAACAGAACCAAAACAAGCAGAACCAAACAGACAGAACCAAACAGACAGAACCAAAACAAACAGAACCAAAACAAACAGAACCAAAACAAACAGAACCAAAACAAACAGAACCAAAACAAACAGAACCAAAACAAACAAACAGAACCAAAACAAACAGAACCAAGACAAACAGAAACAAACAAACAGAACCAAAACAAACAGAACCAAACAAACAGAACCAAAACAAACAGAACGAAAGTTACTACTGTAACTATGGTTCTATGAATCCCGGCTGACCGCCAGAGGCGGTGCTTAATAGCAGTGGATATCACTCTTGCGTATGCGCAGGTCGAGAATATTATACCAACATGGTCACGTGTGACCCCCGGGGATACCGGTGAGTCTATATAAGCACATGACACCGGTAGCCCAGTCCCTTGAAATCCATCCATCCATCCATTTTCTTCCGCTTATCCGGGGTCGGGTCGCGGGGGTAGCAGCCTAAGTAGGGAGGCCCAGACTTCCCTCTCCCCAGCCACTTGGAGCAGCTCCTCTGGGGGAATCCCAAGGCGTTCCCAGGCCAGCCGAGAAACATAGTCCCTCCAGCGTGTCCTGGGTCTTCCTCTGGGTCTCCTCCCGGTGGGACATGCCCGGAACACCTCACCAGGGAGGCGTCCAGGAGGCATCCTAACCAGATGCCCGAGCCACCTCAACTGGCTCCTCTCGATGTGGAGAAGCAGCGGCTCTACTCCGAGTCCCTCCCGGATGACTGAGCTTCTCACCCTATCTCTAAGGGAGAGTCCAGACACCCTGCGGAGAAAACTCATTTCAGCCGCTTGTATCCGAGATCTTGTTCTTTCGGTCATAACCCAAAGCTCATGACCATAGATGAGGGTGGGAACGTAGATCGATCGGTAAATTGAGAGCTTTGCCTTTTGACTCAGCTCTCTCTTCACCACGACAGACCGGTACAGCGCCCGCTTCACTGCGGACGCTGCACCTATCCGCCTATCGATCTCACGCTCCAGTTTTCCCTCATTCGTGAACAAGACCCCGAGATACTTAAACTCCTCCACTTGGGGCAGGACCTCCTCCCCGACCCGGAGAAGGCATGCTACCCTTTTCCGGCTCAAGACCATGGCCTCGGATTTGGAGGAACTGATCCTCATCCCGGCCGCATCACATTCAGCTGCAAACCGCTCCAGCGAAAGCTGTAGATCACGATCTGATGAAGCCAATAGGACCACATCATCTGCAAAAAACAGAGAAGCGATTCTAAGGCCACCAAAACGGATCCTCTCAACACCTTGGCTGCGCCTAGAAATTCTGTCCATAAAAGTTATGAACAGAATCGGTGACAAAGGGCAACCTTGGCGGAGTCCAACTCTCACCGGAAACGAGCCTGACTTACTGCCAGCGATGCGGACCATGCTCTGACACCGGTCGTACAGGGACCTAACAGCCCATATCAAAGGGCCTGGTACCCCATACTCCCGGAGTACCCCCCACAGAACCCCCCGAGGGACGCGGTCGAATGCCTTCTCCAAGTCCACAAAGCACATGTAAACTGGTTGGGCAAACTCCCACGCACCCTCCAGGACCCTGCTGAGGGTGTAGAGCTGGTCTAGTGTTCCACGACCAGGACGAAAACCACACTGCTCCTCCTGAATCCGAGGTTCGACTATCCGACGGACCCTCCTCTCCAGAACCCCTGAATAGACCTTACCAGGGAGGCTTAAGAGTGTGATCCCCCTATAGTTGGAACACACCCTACGGTCCCCCTTTTTGAATAGGGGAACCACCACCCCAGTCTGCCAATCCAAGGGAACTGCCCCCGATGTCCACGCGATATTGCAGAGTCGCGTAAGCCAACACAACCCCACAACATCCAGAGCCCTAAGGAACTCAGGACGAATCTCATCCACCCCCGGAGCCCTGCCACCACAGAGCTTTTTAACCACCTTGGCGACCTCAGCACCAGAGATTGGAGAGCCCGACCCAAAATCCCCAGGCGTCACTTCCTTCCCTTGAAATCTTCTCGTGAAAAACATGATGATTCCGAGGGACTGAACGCTCTGGCGGTCATCCGGGATTCATAGAACCGTAGTTACAGTCGTAACTTTCGTTCTATTTCATCCCTACTGACTGCCAGAGGCGGTGCTTAATAGCACTGGATGACTAATACCAACAGAGTCCTGAGGAATCAGACAACCAAACAAACAAGTGCCCACCTTACTGGAATGATGAACGCTAGGACAGGATTCCCTCCAGTGGGTGAAAGGCAACCAGGTTAACCCTGTAAAACCTGACAAAGGTGTTCGGAGATGACCAGGAGGCTGCAACACATATAGCCTCCAAAGAAACCCCAGACATAGCGGCCCATGAAGCACTAATGCCCCTGGTGGAATGGCACCGCACACCAGCAAGAGGTTGGCGACCCTGTAAAACATACGCCTGTCCCACCACATCCACAATCCAACATGTAAGACGCTGCTTGGACAGGGCCTGCCCTTTGCGGTGCCCCGCGTAACAAACAGACTGTCAGACTGCCACACAGAAGCTGTGAGCCTGACATACGCTTCCAGAACCTGAACAGGGCAGAGAGGCTCATCAGGCCCGCCTGCAGCAAAGCGAGCAAGCTGAAAGGGCACAGAGTGGCTCGCAGACGAGGCCACCTTAGGAAGAAACGCCACGTCAGGCCAGAGAGTAACGCCAGAACCAGCCGGGTTCCAGTGGTAACAGGACTCATGAACAGACAACGCGTGCAGTTCACCCACCCGCTTCGCCGAAGCCATGGCAAGGAGAAAAGCAGTCTTCTTAGACAAGTACTCAAGGCTCACTGCTGCCAACGGCTCAAATGGGGGAGAACGCAGCACAGCGAGGATGAGAGAGAGGTCCCACACAGGCACGACAGTGCGCAAGAGAGGGTACAAGCGCCGGGCACCCTTCAGAAACACAGAAACGTCTTTGTGACGGCCTATCGTCACTCCATTCACTGCCGTATGCCAACAAGAGGTGGCGGCCACATAAACTCTCAAAGTGGACAGAGACCGGCCCTGAGAGAGCAGTGCCTGAAGGAAGGTTAAAATAACAGAAACAGAACAGTGCACAGGATCGTCATGTCTAAGATGACACTAACTGCTAAAAGCCTTCCACTTATGAGCGTACAGAACCCGTGTGGAAGGAGCCTAGGCATTAGACATTGTACAGGTATTCCCCGATTTACGAGCGAGATCCGTCACAAGGAGGCGCTCGTAAACCGGAAATCTCGTAATTTGGAACGGCCGCCATTTCTCTCGTAAACCCGGAAGTCCGCTCGTAAATTTCGCCAGCGCACCTAAAAACACTCTATTTTCATCTAAAAACTACTTTTGAGTGCATAAAAATGATCGGAAACGTGTGTTTATATGCTTAACTTGCTAACTGTAGTGAAAAAACACATGAAAACTCAGTATTTTTTTCGTTTTTTCCAAAAATTCAACCCGGAAGTCCGCTCGTAAATTTCGCCAGCGCACCTAAAAACACTCTATTTTCATCTAAAAACTACTTTTGAGTGCATAAAAATGATCGGAAACGTGTGTTTATATGCTTAACTTGCTAACTGTAGTGAAAAAACACATGAAAACTCAGTATTTTTTTCGTTTTTTCCAAAAATTCGCAGCTCGTAAGTCTGGAACCTCGCAGATCAGAGCGCTCGTAATTCGGGGACTACCTGCCCGACGACGTCGGCATACTCAGAGAACGAGACGCCGGGCCGTGTAGCAGCCAAACCTAGAGCCGGAGGTGGCTGGGATTGGGGTGCAGGATCTGACCCCCCAGCTGTGACAGAAGGTCCTGCCTGTGGGGAAGAGGCATTGGAGAGCTGCAACAGAGCCTGTACAGCAGTGGAAACCAGATCCTCCCCGGCCACAAGGGGACCACTAGAAGAACCCGATGTCCCTCCCGAAGGACTCTCAGGAGGGTCGGGCCTATCAGGGGAAGCAGCGGAAAAGCATAAGGCAGCACCTTCGGCCAGTCATGCGCCAGTGCATCCTGACCCAGGGGACTGGCACCGTCCCCCAGGGAGAACCAAGCCGGACAATGCGTTGTCTCTCGGGACGCAAACAGGTCCACAGACGCCATGCCGTAAGTCTCCCAAATGACCACAACCACCTCCGGGTGGAGCCTCCACTCCCCCGGTGGTGGGTGTCCCCGAGATAGAAGATCAGCTGCCCTCAGGCTGGCAAAAAGAGGGGCTGCCCAGGTCAAGAGCTTCCAGGTCAGCCTCCGCAAAATCATTGACCTTGTCCCCCCTTGATAATTGATATGAAAAACCACCGAAGTATTGTCCAACCGCACCAGGACATGTCTCCCGCACAGGCCGGGGAGGAAATGTTGCAATGCCCACCGCACAGCTTCCAACTCCAGGGCGTTGATGTGTTATAGCAGACCTGCTCATTACGTCGATCGCGATCGACCGGTCGATCGCGGAGGCATTACTGGTCGATCGCAGCGTGACATTATTATTTATTTTTTTCCCACAGCGTGACATTAAAAAATTGTCAGCCAATGAAACATCCCGTTACTTGATTGACATGCAGGGCAACCAATCAGATGACAACTGAAAACATCCCGCCCCTTGATTGACATTCACGGCAACCAATCAGATGAGAGCTTTAGGTCACGCTCATGCAGCTTCTAAAAACAATGGCGCGAAGGTGGAAGTTGAACGCAGCAAAACATACTAAGCGAAAACAATCAGATTTCGGACTGTTCATGGAAAATACGACATCGACTTCCCACCGAAAAGCCAGCTGAGAAAGAGAAAGGTGGAGGAACTAAAATCCCTGTTCGGACAGCAGCAACTTCAAAGCGAAACGCCCCCACCATCTTCCGGGTGAGTGACGCTGTGTTGTTTCTCTGCACGCTTAAACATACTGGTTGGGAGCTGACGTGGCTTTATTATTAAAATCATACGAGACACTTTTCATACAGAATAACCTCCTTGACTACTCTCTGTTCTCTGCACGTTTCCCTGTCCCGCAGCGCGAGCGTTTGCATAACACACTTTCGCGCTGCGTTCAGGGACAGTCGGTAAAATACACCGCTGTAAATCTCTCCGTACCAAAAGAGACATTTTTATGCCTTTGTTCACTAAATTAAACGTGTCCGGAGCCATAACAACCTGCTACAACTGTGGTTATCAACTGGTGGCCTGTGGACCACTTTAGATTTGCTGGAGGGGGCTTTTAGAAATGACATTTATTAAAGTAAAAAATATCTAATGATTTTTTTTTTACATTTATTAAAGTAAAAGACCAGATTCTTATAAAGAAGGGGGTGGGGATCAGTTTCATTTCATTTCATTTATTCATTTGTATAGCACTTTACACAACCACGGTGATGGTGACTAAAGTGCTTAACAAAAAACAGTGCAGTACAGTAAAAGACAACAGATCAAGAAAACACAACATAATAGCAAAAATAAAACCAGAAATGTCACCACATATTTAATTACTAAAAGCCAGTTGGAATAAAAAAGTCTTAAGCTTCGATTTAAAAAGGCCAAGTTCAGTAATCTGACGTAGCTCAAGCGGGAGCGTATTCCAGAGTAGAGGTGCGGCCGCAGAAAAGGCACGGTCACCCCAACGTTTATATTTTGTCCGTGGAACAGAGAGCAGGAGCTGTCTGACCTCAGAGACCTGGAGCGGGCAGGGAAACTTAACAACTCTGTTATATTTCTACCATATATTTTTAAAATAAAATTTAAAAAATCTATATTGCTGTCACCATCACCCCATTTGGTCCCTACGGTCGACCAGGTGCCCATGGGCACCACGTTGGTGACCCCTGATTTATTACATGTGTTGTGCAATATTTGCTTATTCAGTTATGCAAGGTACATCAACATAGGTACATTGTACATAAAAAGAATCCTTAATACATTTGAAGATAATTATATGTTTTGCATTTTTGTATTGGGTAGATCTTTTGGACTTGGTTTTTTTATAAGTAGCTCGCATGCTGAAAAAGTGTGAGCACCCCTGTGTTATAGTCTCTCCCGTGGGGACCACGACCCTCGGGCGATCTGTTGCTGCCACGACGCCCCCCAACCCGTGGTGGACGCGTCGGTAGAGACAACCTCCCGACGAGCCGGCAACAAGCCCAGTGGAACCCCCACGGTCAGAAATGCCGTGTCCCGCCACTGAGCCAGTGACGTGAGGCATGGAGAAGACACCAGCAGTTTCCTGCGTTGGTGTAGTGCACAAGACGGGCGTAGCCTCAGGCCGTTAAGCCACATCTGCATTGGCCGCAGAGACAACAGTCCCATGGGTACCACTGAAGCAGCTGCAGTCAGCTTGCCTAACAGACGAAGGTAAGCAATGAAGGGGGGTGCGCAACCGAGTAGAAAGGACGGCAGCATTCGAAGAATGCCCCCGACATGTTGAGGCAACGGGCGAGCAGTCATGGTGAAGGAGTTCAACGTGACCCCAAGAAATATGACCTCTTGGGACGGAACCAAGGCGGACTTCTGCCAGTTCACACAAAGCCCTAAAAGGTCTATGTGATGGAGCAACGTGCGTGTGTCCGCCGCTACCCGAGTTTCTGTGGGTGCACATACGAGCCAATCGTCCAAGTAAGGCAGGATCTTCAGCCCCTTTGCCTGTAGAGGATGTAGGGCCGCAGCCACGCACCGCGTGAACACACGTGGGGACAGAGAGAGACCGAATGAAGAACCCTGAACTGAAAATGCTTGCCCTGAAAGGTGAAGCTGAGAAAACGATAATGGCGGTGTGCAATTGGAACATGAAAGTAGGCGTCCTTCAAGTCGACCAAGGTGAACCAGTCGCCTGGGGAGATCGTCTGAAGCACATCCTTGATGTGCAACATGCAGAAAGGGATGGTCTTTAAAAACACGTTGAGACCCCTCGGGTCCAAAATTGGACGGAGGCCGCCAGTCTTTTTTGGGATTAAAATATACTTTGAATAAAAGCCCCCTGGATCCAGCAGGGGGTTGACAGGCAATACAGCGCCCTTGGCCAGCAAGACGCCTATCTCGTGGTTCAGATCCTGGACCTTCACCTGGTCGCGAATCACCGTCAGCCAGACTCGACCAGGAACAGGAGGGCGGCGGTGGAACTGTAGTGTGTAACCCCGAGTCAGTGTAGACACCACCCAAGAGTTGGGAACGAGGGCGGTCCAACGACTGAGCTGGTCCGGGGAAAAATGTCCCACCGCCAACTCTGTATCATTTCCGAAACCCCCTGCGCTTAAGAGGGCGAGAGGGCTGCCGAGTGGAGTGCCTGGGCTGATAAGTAACGCGAGCCCCTGGGGACATCCCACTGGCCAGGGGAAGGCCCCGCAGCAAGCCGAGACCACCCGATGCAGGGGAAGGCCCCGCAGCAGGCCGAGACCACCCGATGGAGTGTGCAGGCGGTGTCGGATAAGTACGCAAAAAAGACATAGAGGCACCCCCAGTATGACGTTGCGACCGCCTGCGATGAAGGCCAGCCAGCTGTTGCCTGGTATGGGAAGCTTAGGCCGACCGCTCCAGAGCTACAAGTGCAGCAGAGCCAAACAACTCTCCAGGGACCACCGGAAGACTCAACAAGGTCCTCTTACAGGCCTCCGTAAGAGGAGACTGCGCCAACCACACCTGGCGTCGTGCCTGGACAAGGGTGGACAGAGCACAACCAGTTTCCCTCGACAAAAGAGCAAAAGTATGAAGAGATGCGTCCATCAAACTTAGTGTAGGCGCATCAATCTCCAAGCCCTCCAGAGAGGCAGAGAGTCCCAGTAACAGATGCGACAAGGAATTGCCGAGTCGTCCCAATCTAGCCCCCGAATCATAAGCTCTACAGAGCAGACCATCAGTCACCCGACACTGAGGCCGAGGACACCTAGCATTAGCTCTCAGGACCTCATCCGGTGCCACGACGAGGGAAGCTATGGCAGGTTCAACAGAGGGCATATGACCGAAGCCAAACGCGGGCGCACTCTGCA
>JBBPBX010000359.1:121850-136194 GCA_038048925.1 Garcialebias charrua
AAGCAGGCTTGAGAACGGCTGCAACAACAAAAAAACAATACAAGCGAGCCGAACATGGAGGTAGGCTAACGCCGTATCAACAACAGAAAAAATCGATGAGGAAGCGAACGTGCCACCGCTCCGTCGATCAAGGAAAGAAAGAACAACTTACCAATTGAAGGTCAAAGTTGTATGAATATAGAGCTTGCGTAGCCTCTGGAGGGTGAGAAAATCCTCACAGCTCCGACCGCAGTCGCGAGGCTAACAGCGACAAGCAAAACAGTCTTACCACCTATGCAACCTGCATGCGAGAAGATGAAAAGAGCTGGGCTACCGGTGTCACATGCTTATATAGACTCACCGGTATCCCCGGGGGTCACACGTGACCATGTTGGAATAATATTCTCGACCTGCGCATGCGCAAGAGTGATATCCAGTGCTGTTAAGCACCGCCTCTGGCGGTCAGTAGGGATGAAATAGAACCAAACAGACAGAACCAAAACAGAAAGAACCAAACAAACAGAACCAAAACAAACGGAACCAAACAGACAGAACCAAACAAACAGAACCAAAACAAACAGAACCAAAACAGACTGAACCAAAACAGACAGAACCAAAACAGACAGAACCAAACCAGACAGAACCAAAACAGACAGAACCAAACTTCTATTCTCCCTCCAGTGGAAACTGCAGAGCTTTTGTCTGTCGCTCTCAGTTTCAGTTTATTCTGGTTCTGTTCTGGACCCACAGAACCATGTAGAAAATCAAAGAAGCGGTCCGTTTATCAGGCTAGGGTCAGATTTCAGGAACAGCTCAAGGAACGAACTGGACCCAAAGTTGATCTGACGGTTCTTCTCCAGTTTTTGTGATTTAATCTGAAGACGTGGTTCTGATCCACGTCATGTTTTGATTGATTTTTGGATTGAATGGAAATGAAACGTTGAACGATCAGAACCTGTTGAGACTGAAGACGACGCAGAGACAACAGGAAGTATTTATCTGATCCACTGACCTGTGGGAGAACTTGTGTCCAAATGAAACCCAGTCCCTCTCTATCAGAACCTGGAGGACGAGCAGATGGTCAGGAGGACGCCTGTCTCTCTGTGTGTGTCTCTTTGTGTGTGTGTGTGTGTGTGTGTGTTACCATGAGTCCTCGGATGGTTCTGTAGAACGGGTCCAGCAGGATGCTGGCCACAGAGCAGGCCTGGGCCGTCCGGTCCCATCCATCTGAGCAGTGGACCAGAACACTGACTCCTTCATCAGCCACCGCCTGGACACAAACACCACATCAGAACCAGAACCTCAGCCCACCTGGACACATGGAGACCCTATCAGAACCAGACCCTATCAGAACCAGAACTGCTCCGTGTTATGGAACACGGAGCAGTTCTGGTTCTGAACTCAGATCAAGAAAACTTTTTCCCTCGGGTTCTTTAAACTGAAAAAGGTTCTGATGGACAGCCGGTTGTCGGGTCCGTCCATCCTCCTGTCGGGGGTTGTGTTGCAGAGGTCTCAGGTCCAGTTGAGAACCTCAGAGAACTTGGACCTGAAGTGGACCTCAGACCCCACTAAAGCCCGTGTTGTGGTTTCAAGTTGGAACCCGGGTTCTAAAGGCTCAGTGAGCGAATGCAGAGAAAGAAAGATCTGCGTTTGGACCGAGATGGAAACGACCCAAATGAAAACATCAGCTTCTGTAACGTCACGGGCCAGACTGGACTCTGAGGTCGGTTCTGGTCGGGAACCTCAGACTTCTGAGCTGAACTTTCTTTTGTTGACGGACGTTTCAGATGATTCCTCTGACTTGAAATCTTAACTTCTGAGTACATCAATGTTTCTTCCAGAAAGTTCTGGGTCTGTCCAGGGGTCTCCTCCCAGTGGGACGTGTCCAGAAAATGTCCAGAACCAGGAGACTCCAGGACAGTTGCAGATTTTCTGCCTGCCTGTTTGAAAAACACGACGCTCCTAAAGTTTGGTCAGGTCTGTAATGAAGCAGCTCCTGGTTCTGGACCAGAACTGTGTCACACTGAAGTCCTACTAACCCTGGCGATGAAGACTCCAGCGTCCAGAATGGCTTTGATGTGTTTGAGCCAACCAGAGTTCTCCAAACCCCACAGGAAGTCGGTCATGGATGGAGAGCGCATGTCGCCAACTGCAGAAGAAGAAGAGGAGCGTTACGCCGCCCAGCCCACGTTCTTTACGTTCTCCTTGAAAACGTCGGATCCAGACGGACTGACCGTCGACGACCCTCTGCTGGCTGCTCCTCATCACGTGGATGTTCTCGATGCCGACGAACTGCAGCTTGATGTTGCTGTAGTGGTCCTCGTTCTCGTAACCTTTCCCTGCTGCTCTGTTTGCCATGGCGTTCAGCTGCACACACACACACACACCACTGTTAGCATTACCGTATTTTCCGGACTATAGGTCTCAGTTTTTTGCCCAATTTGCATGCCCTGCGACTTATAGAGAGGTGAGACCTGTTTATGGATTTTTGCCCATATTTTTAGACCAATTTTTGGCTCAGATATGACCGTTTTTCATTTTGGCAAAAAAATGGTGCAGTACCACTTTTGTCCGCTAGGGTATACGACCGTTCCCACCTCATGTGTCCGTCCGAAAAAAGCCTCCTCTGGTCGGACTGACTCTGTCGCTGCCCGGCCTCCTGCTCTGGAGGTAACTACTGTTAGCTGTGTTTGTTAGCTGTTTGTTAGCAAGATAAGTCAAGAACCACAGGACAGATTTTACTTAAACTCACAGAAAGTAATCACTAGATGGACATTTACAACTGACTAGCTTTATGAGATGTTTGAGATAAAATTTGATGTTTTATGGGCATAAACGATGGGGCCAAGATGGTGTAGAGGCAGGGCTGCCGACTTGGGACCCGAAGGACACAGGTTCAAACCCCGGCCCCGGCCACTACACACCTTGGGGTGTCTATGAGTGCACACCTATTTCCCCAGCTCCCCGGGCGCTTTCTATGGCTGCTCACTGCACCACCTGGTGGTGGTTGGGTTAAATGCAGAGACGAATTTCGTCTTGTATGGGAAACATACACAGATGACAAAATGTGACATTTATTTTATTTATTTTAAACGTGTTGCGGCTAGCTTTGTTTTTTTCCCGTGTATATTTTAGCAAATAGCTCATAAACCATTCAGCGGATTTTCTTTAAACTTACAGAAAGCAATTATTTGGTGGTCATTTACAAACTACTAACTGTTGGAGTTGTTTGAACTAAAATTAGATTTATTTATAACTTATTTTCGCAGTGCACGCGACCGTTTGGAAGACGTCAAAGCGAAACAATTTAAATCCAGCAGATTTGACCATTTCTTGAATTGATTAAGGAACGGTTAAGCTAAGACACATGTTTGCTATAATTTTCAGCAGACAAATAATTGTTTTTACCGTGTTAATCTTGTTAAAAGTCCTTCCGTGCATGCTTCTGTGGCAGACATTTTCAGCAGGGCAAATGAGGCGCTGACGCGTCGCGTAGCGGTGACGCATAATAGATGCGACTTAACTGAAGGTGCGACACGTTTATGGATTTTTCCAATTTATTGCCAACAATTGGACAAAGCGACTTATAGAAAGGTGCAAGTTATCAGGCGGAAAATACGGTACACTCCATGTGTGTGTGTTACTTTGGGCCGGGTGTCGACCACGTAGATGAATTCACTTCCAGGGTTGGACTTCATCACAGCCTGCAGCATCATCTCGTCCTCCTGACAGCGAGCGCTGAAGCCCGACAGAGGCTGACTGCACCGACACACGGCCGCCTGCAGAACAACAACAACCATCATCCTCGTCCTCAGAGTGTGTGTGTGTGTGCGTGTGTGTGTGTGTGTGTGTGTGTGTGTGTGTGCCAATGAAGCTCCAGCACTGACCAGTGTGTCCTGGTGGAAGAAGGACAGGACAGGAAACCGTCCTCGGCTCCTGAACCTGGAGCTGCCCACGATGACGGCGGGCGTGGCCGTCTTTGGAACAAAGAGCTCAGAAGGATACGTGTCACACACCTGCAGGACACACACACACAAACACTCAGGTTGTGGGTTTTCTACAATCTTCACATTTGGGACATCAAAAACCTGTTCAAGTCATAAAACATAAAGAGCTGGTTTTAAGCTGGACTTTCAAAATAAAATCATAGCTGTTCTCCACAATAAGAGCCTGACTCCTTCAAAGGAAGTCCTGAAAGCTGTGTAAAGCACTTTGTTGCAACTGTGGTTGTTTGAAATTGCTTTATAAATAAATAATTATTATTATTATTATGAAGCCAATTACGCAGTTTTCGGCAGTGTTCGGCAGTTTTCGGCAGTGTTCGGCAGTTGTCGTTTAGCTTCGGTTAGCTCCAGCTTCGACAACCGGCTTTGGACGGGCCGTGTCCGATGAGAGGTTGCTTCGCTCAGATACATGAGCTGGAAACGCTCGGTGAACTCTGTGGACGTCTCAGGCCCGGAGCAGCAGCCGCCAATCGCTCCGCCGCATCCCAAAACGCCGGCCGACACCACCAGCTCACCGCGAGATCCGGTGACCATCCCGCCGCTATTGTCCCTGCCATCAGCCGCCCCCACCGGGGACACGGAGCCGACGGGCGGCGGAGAGGCCTGCTGCGGCCGGGAGCTCGCCTCGATGCTCCGCCTGGCAGCCTCAGATGTTGGAGGGACACCGAGCCAACATGCTAACGCAGAGAAACGGCTTCAGCAGCTCACAGTAAGAAATTAACTATTTTTTCCTTCATTATGTCTCCAAATGTACTGTATGTGTTTTTTGATAATTATGTAGGGTACTGTGTTAGGATAGGGAAACCAGCCACTAGGGAGCACAAGCCAGTGTATCTCTTGTGCCGGTCCCAAGCCCGGGTAAATGGTGAGGGTTGTGTCAGGAATGGCATCCGATGTAAAACACTTGCCAAAACCATAATGCGAGTTCATCAAAGTGAAACCATACCGGATCGGTCGAGGCCCGGGTTAACAACGTCCGCCACCGGTGCTGTTGACAAACAGGGTGCCGGCGGAAATTGTACTACTGTTAGTCGAAGACCCCGAGGAGGGAAACGTGTCAGGAGACAGAGGGAGAGGAGGAAAGTGAAGAATGTAGGACTGAGGGTTGCAACTCTAAATGTGGGGACAATGACAGGCAAAGGTAGAGAGCTGGCTGACATGATGCAGAGAAGAAAGGTAGATGTTTTATGTGTCCAAGAGACCAAGTGGAAGGGCAGCAAGGCTCGCAGTATTGGAGCAGGGTTCAAACTGTTTTACCATGGTGTGGATAGAAAGAGAAATGGAGTAGGGGTGGTCCTGAAGGAGGAGTTGGCAAAGAATGTAGTAGAGGTGAAGAGAGTGTCAGTAGGGATGGGAACCGAGAACCGGTTCTGTTAGAGAACCGGTTCTTAAAAGTCCAATTCCATGGAATTGTAGGTTGCATGTCTTAACGATTCAGCTTATCGGTTCTGCAGACCGCCATTTTGAAGAGGGCAGATGGAGAAATACTTTTTTAAATCCAACAGATTTGACCATTTGAACTGGTTAAGCTCAGAAAAACCTTGTGATATAAAGTCAGTGACTTTATAGCACAAGGTTTTTCTGAGCTTAACC
Source organism: Garcialebias charrua (assembly GCA_038048925.1). Classification (NCBI taxonomy): domain Eukaryota; kingdom Metazoa; phylum Chordata; class Actinopteri; order Cyprinodontiformes; family Rivulidae; genus Garcialebias; species Garcialebias charrua. The sequence goes on from JBBPBX010000359.1 coordinate 127,427, forward strand.
GGTTCAAATGGTCAAATCTGCTGGATTAAAAACATTATTTCACCTGTTGCCCTCTTCAAAATGGCGGCCGCCATTTTGAAGAGTACAAATGGCGAAATAAACCCAAAATACATCAAATTAACGACTCACCGTCGAGTGGTCGACACAAAACACACAATAGAATCCTCCGGCCGCGTTAATTTGGCTTGAAACAGCTGGGTTTTCTGCGGATTTATCCAAGTAACGTTAGCACCGAGTTCTTCTTCTTCTTCTTTTAGTTTAATGGCGGATTGCAAACAGCGTTCAGGTGCATACCGCCACCTACTGAGCAAGAGTGTGTAGCTCATGGCCTCCTATTCCTATATTCTACTTTTAATATTAATGTTATGTAGATAAATCAACAACTCTTTTCTAACATCTTTTATTTTATCTTTATCCCCTTCAGTCCCTAATATTCCTTCCAAACTCCAAACTCTCCCTGCCTCTTTGACTTTTCTTTTCAATCTGTCCTTTTCATTTGTATATTTAATGCACTCCATCTGTACATGTTCTACACTTTCTGTGTTCCCACATTCCGGTAAGTAAATATTTAAATGATAAATATCAAATTGTAAGTTGTCAGTTTAACAAGTTCAGTTCTGTTTCTATTCTTTTTTATTATTATTATTCGTTTATTATTCAAATGGTTTACTATATTTTTTTACCCAAATGAGAATTGATAACAGAATTGATAAGGAATTGAATCGATAAAGGACATCGATAACGGCATTGATATTGATAATTTCTTATCAATTCCCATCCCTAAGTGTCAGATAGGGTGATGTATCTGAAGGTAGAAGTAGAAGGTCTGATGCTAAACATAGTCAGTGGTTATGCTCCACAGGTTGGATGTGACAGGGAGGAGAAAGATCAATTTTGGATGAAGTGATAGTGAGTATTCCCAGGGAGGAAAGTGGTGATTGGAGCAGACCTGAATGGACATGTTGGTGAAGGAAACAGAGGGGATGAGGAAGTGATGGGTAGGTTTGGTGTCAAGGAAAGAAACCAGGAAGGACAGATGGTGGTGGATTTTGCCAAGAGAATGGAAATGGCTATAGTCAATACCTATTTCCAAAAGAGGGAGGAACATAGAGTGACCTATAAGAGTGGAGGAAGGAGTACACAGGTCGACTACATTCTGTGTAGAAGAGGAAACCTGAGGGAGATTGGAGACTGTAAGGTTGTGGCAGGGGAGAGCGTGGCCAGACAGCATCGGATGGTTGTGTGTAGAATGACTGTTGTTGCGAAGAAGAGAAAAAGAGTAAAATCAGAGAAGAAGACCAAATGGTGGAAGCTAAAGAAGGAAGAATGTTGTGAGAAATTCAGAGACGAGCTGTTAAAGGCTCTGGGTGGTAAGAAAGAGCTTCCAAGTGACTGGGCTACTACAGCAACAGTAATTAGAGAGACAGGTAGGAAGGTACTTGGTGTGTCATCTGGACAGAGAATGGATGATAAGGAAACCTGGTGGTGGAATAGTGAAGTGCAGGACGCCATTCAAAGAAAGAGATTAGCCAAGAAGAAATATGACAGTGAGAGGACTGAAGAGAGGAGACAGGAATATAAGGAGATGGGACATAGAGCAAAGAGGGAAGTAGCTAAGGCAAAGCAGAGGGCGTACAATGAGTTGTATGGGAGACTGGACACTAAAGAGGGCGAGAAGGACTTGTACCGATTGGCAAGACAGAGGGATCAGGCTGGAAAGGATGTGCAGCAGGTTAGGCTTATTAAAGATGGGAATGGGAATGTTCTAACAAGTGAGGAGAGTGTGATGGGAAGATGGAAGGATTACTTTGAGGAGCTAATGAATGAAGAGAATGAAAGAGAAAGAAGAGTGGAGGTCATAGAAACTGTGGACCAGGAAGTGGGAAAGATTAGTGAGGGTGAAGTCCGGAAAGCTCTGAAAAGAATGAAGAAGGGGAAGGCAGTAGGACCTGATGACATACCAGTGGAGGTTTGGAAATGTCTTGGAGAGATGGCAGTGAGGTTTTTGACTCAAATATTTAATGGAATATTTGAGGGTGAGAAAATGCCTGAAGAATGGAGAAGAAGTGTGCTGGTTCCCATTTTTAAGAACAAGGGTGATGTACAGAGTTGTAGCAACTACAGGGGAATTAAGTTGATGAGCCACACAATGAAGATCTGGGAGAGAGTTGTGGAAGGAAGGCTTAGACAAGAGGTGACTATCTGTGAGCAGCAGTATGGTTTCATGCCAAGAAAGAGCACCACAGATGCCATCTTTGCTTTGAGGATGTTGATAGAGAAGTACAGAGAGGGTCAGAAAGAACTCCATTGTGTGTTTGTGGATTTAGAAAAAGCATATGACAGGGTGCCAAGAGAGGTGTGGTATTGCATGAGGAAATCTGGAGTGGCAGAAAAGTATGTTAGACTGGTACAGGACATGTATGAAGACAGCAGGACAGTGGTGAGATGTGCTGTAGGAGTGACAGATAGCTTCAAGGTGGAGGTGGGATTGCATCAAGGATCGGCTCTGAGCCCCTTCTTGTTTGCTCTGGTGATGGACCGACTAACAGATGAGGTCAGGCAGGAATCCCCATGGACTATGATGTTTGCAGATGACATTGTGATATGTGGTGAGAACAGGGAACAGGTGGAAGAGAACTTGGAGAGGTGGAGGTATGCACTTGAAAGAAGAGGAATGAAAGTCAGCCGTAGTAAGACAGAGTACATGTGTGTGAATGAGAGGGAGGCCAGTGGAACAGTGAGGCTACAAGGAGCAGAGGTCACAAAGGTGCAGGACTTCAAGTACTTGGGGTCCACTGTCCAGGAAAATGGGGAATGTGGTAAAGAGGTGAAAAAGAGAGTCCAGGCAGGATGGAGCGGATGGAGAAAAGTTTCAGGAGTGATTTGTGACAAAAAGGTGTCAGCAAAGGTCAAAGGAAAAGTTTACAAGACAGTGGTGAGACCAGCTATGTTGTATGGTCTGGAGACAGTGTCATTGACAAAAAGACAGGAGAAAGAACTGGAAGTAGCAGAAATGAAGATGCTGAGGTTCTCCTTAGGAGTGACAAGGATGGATAAGATCAGGAATGAGATAATCAGAGGTACAGCACATGTTGAACAACTGGGAGATAAAGTTAGGGAGGCCAGACTGAGATGGTTTGGACATGTCCAGAGGAGGGACAGTGGGTATATTGGTAGAAGGATGTTAGAAATGCAGCTGCCAGGAAAAAGACACAGAGGAAGGCCAAAGAGGAGATATATGGATGCAGTTAGAGAGGACATGAAGGTAGTTGGAGTGAGGACAGAGGATGCAGAGGACAGAGTGAGGTGGAGGAGGATGACTCGCTGTGGCGACCCCTGAAAAGGGAAAAGCCGAAAGAAGAAGAAGAAGACTGTGTTAGGATAAGCTAAGTGCTTGTAACTGTACAGTACCGTACATGTATATGGTGCAGTATGTATGTATTTAACGACTTACGTCGAAAATCAGTTTACGACGCAGCGTAGGAACGGATCTATGTCGAAGTACTCCCCGACTTACGGCAGTCTCGACTTACGGCGATTCGACTTTACGAACGCCTTTACGAACGCGCTCCCATTGAAAAATACGGTACAGAAACGAAACTTACAGGAGAAATGAAACTTACAGGAGAAACGAAACTTACAGGAGGGAGCAGAAGGGAGGGAGGGAGGGGGAAGCTTGACAAGCGCTCAGTGGAAACTTATAGGAGGGAGCAGGAGGGAGGGAGGGGCTAACATGCTAACAGACGTTGCTGTAAACGCTGTTGACCGCGTGAAGCTGCAGGAGCTCGGAGGTGCACTAGCTAACATGCAAACAGACGGAGGAAGAATTCACCAGCTACTAATAAGAAATTAACTTTTTTTCCCTTCATTATGGCTCCTAAATGTATGTGGTTTTTGATAATTATGTAGGGTAATGTGTTAGGATAGGCTAAGTGCTTGGTAAAAATATAGTACTGTACGTATGAGGTGCTTGGATGTAGGGGTGGGCGATATATCGAATATACTCGATGTATCGCAATATTTTAAATGTACGATGGTTAAAAGGGCTATACTGTCTATATCGAGGATCCTCCTGCTGTCGCGCGGACTCCCACTCGCCCCCCTCCTTCCTGTAGGCTGCAGGAGGACGGAGCCGCGGAGACTTTCAGCACAACTTGTAAACACGGCAGATACGAAGAGCGCTGCCAGCTGCTGAGGGGGAAAAACAATGTTCTTTCTGTCAGTTGAGGGCATAAAAAATATTTTTGTAGACGATGCTGAAAATAATCCTGACGAAAGGTCGGAACTACGAATCTTTTTCACCATTTAAACAGCGGAGTGGAGCATGAACGGCAGAACCAAGTGTTTTTCCAGCCTGCTGCTTCCTTAAAACAAACCACGGGTCTGAGCTCATTTAGTCGTGCGTGCACCGCAAGAGAGGTGGAGACATTAATAAATCAGCAGTTTATCATTTCGCTAAAGATACGGTCCTTAGCGGCTAACAAGATGGCTAACGCTTTAGCCATCGTCTTCCACAGCTGAGACTGACCGTGTTTTTAGTGATATATGATAAACTGCTGATTTAATAATGTCTCCACTTCTCTGTTCACGTTTCTGAGTGGAGGCTGTCGTGTTTTTACACAAGGATTCAATGCGACACTTTGTAGAGCAACTTAGAGAACGTCTTTATTCTTCGTGAATCCGGAAACAACCCCCTAACCCTTTCACAATAAAACCGGATACAGTACACAGAGGCTCACATTTACTGCAGTACACAATACCTGTGATAAATCTGTTCTTGTTCAGAGGTTTTGCAGACATTGCCTGAACTTGGCACAGTTTGAAACTTGTGCACATTTTGTGGTTTGTTGTTAAAAATTACCAGCACATGCAAATAGTTGAGAGTTGTTACCTGTGACTGTTCTGGGTCAGTAAATTTTATGGCCACTGTTTACACTTTTGTTTTTGTATTTTAAAGGCCTTAAATGTTTTGATTTAACATTTTTTTAATGTTAAAAGCACAAGAGCACCTTTTTAAGTTTAAATTATTTATTCTTCCTTTTTGCTTGAAGTACTTTTTATTTATGTGTGCAATTGATGGTTAAAATAAAATATTTAAGTTTGTTCAAATTTAGTGTTGAAATTTTTTAATCAATTTTGAATCATTTTTTCATTGATTTTGGAGATATCGCGATATATATTGTGTATCGTGATATAGCCAAAAATATTGCGATATAATATTTTCCTTATATCGCCCAGACATATACATATTTATATACATATATACATATATATATACATATATATACGTATACATATATATATATATACATATATATATATACATATATATATATACATATATATACATATATATATATATATATATATATATATATATATATATATATATACATATATATACAGGTAGTCCCCGACTTACGAGCGAGTTCCGTTACAACGAGGCGCTCGTAACACGGAAATCTCGTAATTTGGAACGGCCGCCACGTGTCTCGTAAGTCCGGAATTTCGCTCGTAAGTTGGAACGGTTTTGCTAGCGCGACTACGAACACTCGTTTTTCATCGAAAAACTGCTTATGAGTGCATAAAAATGATCGGAAACGTGTGTCCACATGTTTAGCTAACGAACTGTGGTGAAAAAACACAGAAAAACTCAGTATTTTTTGCGTTTTTTCCAAAAATTCGCCAGCTCGTAAGTCCGGAACCTCGTAAGTTAGAGCGCTCGTAAGTCGGGGACTACCTGTATATAATATATATATACATATATATATACATATATATATATACATATATATACATACTGTATATACATATATATATATATATATATATATATATATATATATATATATATACATACATATATACTACATATATACATATGTGGGAGAGTGGTGGCGCAGAGGTTAAGAAGGTGCGCTTGTGATCGGAAGGTCGCCGGTTCAAGCCCCGGTACCGACAACATCAAAAATATGGGTGGGATAAGTGAAACGGTCGCACCTTGTCTCCACCCTCATCTGCCCCACTCTGGGCCCTTGAGCAAGGCCCTTAACCCACACCATCTGCTCCCCCGGGAACCCTAGACAGCAGCTCTCTGCTCCACACAGAGGGCTGTGGTAGCTCGGTGGTCTGTGGTTGTCAGGAAGGGCATCCGGTGTAAAAACAACTGCCAAGTCTTTGTGCGACTAGTTCGCTGTGGCGATCCCTAATGCAGGGAAAAAGCCAAAAGAAGAAGAAAAAAAAATACATATATACATATACATATACAGGTGACCCCCTACCTACGACTCCATCGACCTACGGCCGCCCGGACCTACGAACGTATCATATTTAATAAAAATATGAAATTACTGTATTAAAAAAAATATTTTTTTTTTTTTTTTTGTGTTTAAATGTTCTTAATTTCATGTGTACATCACTTTGTTGCAGCTGTGGTTGTTTTAAAGGCTTTATAAATAATAATTATGATAAAAATGATCATTTCTGATCATTTTTGTCATGATTGCGCAATCTTGGGCAGCAAGAAGTAGGTCTTCAGTTTACACGGTCACAAATTAATGTAGAACACCGGACGCCATTTTAGGTTCAGTCACGGGGGCCTTTGAAGGTCTCCGGTCACAAATTAATGTAGAACACCGGACGCCATTTTAGGTTAGCTGCCGGGAGCCGGCCTTTGAAGACTGGTGACCAGGATCGCATCATATGGATTAATTACTAGCTGGAATCGCTCTGTGAGCTCTGTGGACGTCTCAGGCTGGAGCAGCAGCTGCAGATTGATCGCCGATCGCCGCTCCAACACCAGCTCATGGCCTGGCTAGCAGAAGCTAACACAGGCCTCGAGCAGCTGCCGTGGTTCGCTCGCCGGCCGCCGCGCTGCTCGGCCCGACAACAACAACGCATGGCAACCTAAGATGTCGGCTTTGACCATCTCAAAGTAAGAAATTATATTTTTATTTATTCTGTAAATGTGAATAGCAATGTTTAACATTACAGTACACTACTGTACATGCTTAAATGTGTGCGCGGCGGTCCGTTAGCGGTATTTCCGCGAGCTACGAACGGAATAAGGACCTACGAACGGGACGCTATTTTCACCCCCTAGCTACGGCAGAATCGAGCTGCGAACAGTTCTTATGTCCCAAACTCGTACGTAAGTAGGGGATATATATACATATACATATTAGGGATGCGCGGTATAACCGGTACACGGTATAAACGATATAAATTTAGCCTACGATAGAGATCTGCCTTCTACCGGCTAACCGCAGAAAATCACAGTTGTCCGATTTAATCTTTACTTTTTTTAGTTTAAAACTGTGCATAAGTGGTGTTGAAGTGTACAATCAAAGTTGTCAGAGTTAATCGATACTTTTTTGTGTTGAAAACTGTGCGTAAGTGATGTTAAAAGTATATTTCTTCGAGTGCTAAGCTACAAGCTAACTTCGTCCGGCTTGTGTTGCCATATTCGGACGCATGCGCAAAACGCTGCGTTCCGTCGAGTTTTTTTTGTTGTCGAAAGTTAAAGTAAGCGTTGGTCAGCTTTAAATTAGAGTTGTCAGAGTTAATCGATACTTTTTTTTAGTTTAAAACTGTGCATAAGTGGTGTTAAAGTCTTTTCTTCGAGTGCTAAGTATTGAAGCTATATGCTAACTTCGTCCGACTTGCCGTAGTTTTGCCTTATTCGGACGCATGCGCAAAACGCTGCGTTCCGTCGAAAGTTTTTTTTTGTGTGTGTCGAAAGTTAAAGTAAGCGTTGGTCAGCTTTAGAGAAACCTGCCCTCTGATCTGTGAATAGAACGCTGTGTTGTGTGATTTTACTGCGAGACCCTCTGGTCAAAGCCACAGAGTAAACTGGTTCTTCTTCTGGTCGCCTTGTCAGCTCTCCTTAAAGCTGAAGGGGACGCCCTCTAGAGGGTTGGAGGGTGAAGTGTTTTCAGTGTAAAATGCTGCTCTGCTGTTCGTTTCTTAAGTGACAATATTGGAAACTGTTAAGAGTTAACAACATATTCTTTAGTTTAAAACTTATGGCTAAAACTACACAAGATATTTTTATATTTTGCACTGTTTTGCACTGCAAGAAAGAAGCCTAATGCTTGAGTTGTTAATTATTTAAAAACTCTGGACCTAGTAGTGACATTTTCTTAATAGAGATTATTTTGTGGTGTAGCAGTTTTCAAAATAAATTATGGCAAAAGGACACCCTATGCTTTTTTTTTTTCATTTCTATTGCAATTTTTATACCAAAAACATATCGCGATATATATCGTTATCGCCACCCTTCACAATACATATCGTGATATGAATTTTAGGCCATATCGCACATTCCTAATACATATATATATACATATATACATTACATATACATATATATATATATATATATATATATATATACAGGTAGTCCCCGATTTACGAGCGCTCTGATCTACGAGGTTCCAGACTTACGAGCTGGCGAATTTTTGGAAAAAACGAAAAAAATACTGAGTTTTCATGTGTTTTTTCACCACAGTTAGTTAGCTAAGCATATGGACACACGTTTCCGATCATTTTTATGCACTCATAAGCAGTTTTTGGATGAAAATAGAGTGTTTGTAGTCGCGCTAGCGAAAACCGTTCCAATTTACGAGCGAAATTCCGGATTTACGAGAGAAATGGCGGCCGTTCCGAAATACGAGATTTCCGGTTTACGAGCGCCTCGTTGTAACGGATCTCGCTCGTAAATCGGGGACTACCTGTATAATATATATATATATATATATATATATATA
>JBBPBX010000360.1:0-48804 GCA_038048925.1 Garcialebias charrua
TCAACTGATAAAGCTATCAAAATAAATCCCCTAACTTTTTCAGAGCTTAATGAACTATTTCAAAACTCCCTCAGACAAAAACTCACAAGGGTTTGCACCCTGGTAAAAAAAAAAACTTTTGTTACTTTTCAGAAAACAACAAACTCACAAGGGTTATATATCTTTTCTTCTAACCCCGACAAAATCTTCTTTCCTTCTGCTCTCACGAAACTACTGATCAAGGGTTTTTACACCCTGGTTCAAATCTTCTGTTACACTTCAGCTCAAAGAATCGGTCAGCAGCTAAAGGCGTCCCCAAAACCGCTGATCCAACTTATCAGCTCTTCAACAGCGGGAATCTCTCACCCGCTTCCAAAACAACAAGGGAATCCAAGAACATAGTTTCACACTTTTCCCTTTTTTTTTCTCCAAACAGCCAGTGGACACCCTTTCATCCATCTTTTTAAGCACCTTGGAATGTGCTTTACAAATAAAGATAAGATATCCCATCCTCGCTCGTCGCCATTAATGCTTTATGAAATAATTGATCTACCCAAATGGTTAATGTTTCATCATCTTTTTGGATTCTTGAAAGGTGGGCACACTCAATGGTTTGGAAGAAAACAAACAGACTTAATTAAAAATAATGAATATTTATTAAAGAAGTCTTGTGACAGAAAAAGGAAAAAACATACATGTTCAAACATACAAACAGTCCTCCTGCTAGAAATAATTGTCAGTTAAATCTGCCACAGTACTGACTGCACACAAGTTTCCTGCTAAGATTTAAAAGTGTCTGTTTAATCTCGCCACAGTAAAACTTAAAATACACACAATCTCAAAACATTGACGTGTAACAAGTTACAGTATTTTCTCACCTTCTGACACTTTGAACAGGGGAGCCGCTCTGTTCTCGGCGAGAGAAAAGTCATCAATGCGCACACCGGGCGTTGATCAAACCCACGGTTGACTCCAAATTGTTTATCCGAGCGCTTCTCTATTTATACCGTTGTGAGCATTCACTCCCATCAAATATGTTTTCAATCAAACTTTGTTTTTCAAGATAGTCAAAAGCTTTCTGTTTCATCTATCAGCCACAATGTCAGCCTGCCCTTAATTGCTGAGCTGTGTTCATCAACATTTTACACATCTTGGCTGTGAGATGCATGGAAACATTATTTGCCTAACTCCCTTTCAGAAGAACTGCCAAGGTTGAAGTGAGATGGGTGATATGCATTCATTCCATCAAAGACCAGTTTTTCGAGAAGGATGGGACCCCTTATCATTCAAAGAAACTCTGGACCTTTGAAGCAAAGCCACAAAACCCCCCACTTCAAGACTTTAATGAAACATCTTGAACTAAAATGTTTTTTCTCACAAGTGTTGCATTAAGCATTAATTCTTAACATAAAAATTGATAAACATTTAGTCAGAAAATCATTAATAAAAACTCTTAATTCATCCCATCCTCTGATATTCTGACTAATTTTGAAATTTTCCCTGTTACCTCATGGGACATTTCTAAGACAGTGTTACAAACTAATCTAATTATATGATCCTTCCTACAAAACAAAGCACTAAAATACAAAAGTAAGGAGGGATACTGCACATTCTCATTTTATTAGTTTTAAACCATATGTAACTCACTTTATTAGTTTAAACCACTGTAAAACTTTATGTATAAACCTTCTCCTGTTCAACACATGTGAACGCCTTGAAATCAAACAGCCAGACTTACAAACTCAATCACCAGTTTCGGCACCATGGATCGGATCCGTTCCTTGCGCATCAGAAGGGACCCAAAATCAATGGAGACTGCCAGAAAAAGGCAGAAATTGCCAATTAGTCAATTCCCACGAGTGTACGACACATCCACCCAGAAAAATAAAAATAAAGAACACCTAAGTATTTTCTGAGGACGATTTTACTGTCCAGATAAAACCAATTCCTGTTTGTAGCACATATCTGTATATATGCATGTCATCTCAAATTAATCATCATTTATTTTATTACTTCAGGTAAAATAAAACAAAATAAAAACTCAAAGAACAATAAAAAATGAAAATGTTCCCAAACTAGCACTTCACGATCGTGGCTCCACCCTCTGGAACAACTCGCACACCTTAAAGGTCGATGCACAAGGTCGTTGCACTGGAACGTTACACGCGCCGGACACCACTGCTCTGCCAACGCTCTGCCCACACTTGTTACCAGCAGGACCGACCTACAGGACATTTGAAGCCGTCCTGTCTGTTCATCTCGTGGCAAAGAGCCCCAACTGTCCTCATCAGGACACGTCTCGTTTTTCAGAAGTGTGGTCATCAGCACCACATCACAGATGAGCACAAACACCCATCCTCAGGTATGCTGGCAGGCACCACATCACAGATGAGCACGAACACCCATCCTCGGGTGCGCTGGACAGGCAGCTCTGCAGCAGCGATGAAGAACCCAGCAGACACCAGTCGCAGGCGCCTCTCTCAGGAGTTGGTCATCCTCAGGCGCTTTCCTCCTCTTCGTCCTCTGCGCGTCCTCAGTCCGTCCCATCAGACAGACAACGACACACCACGACACCAAGCTTTGGAAAAAAGCAAAAGACTGAGATAGAATGACAGAAATTAGTGATCTTTCAAATAAAAGATTCATTCTTTAAACTTGGAGGAGAGAGAGAAAGGAAAAAAAAAAAAACCCTCTTCCTTTTTTTTTAAAATCAAAAATAAGCATGAAAACCAACACTCTTTTTTTTTCTTCTCCTCCTCTGCTCTCATCCTTCACACATCTCCTCAGAGCTGCAGTTTCCTCCCTGTTCCGGAGATAAGGCGGACTGCATGAAAGGGGAAAACAAAACAAAAACTCGACCCTTCCTGGCCCATGAACCACACACTGAAAACTCTTGCTATTTTTCCTCCACTTTTCCGTTCTCTGCATCTCTAATTTCACACACGAACCTGCGCGCCTACATCAAACAAGGACTGTCTCCTGACCTCCGCTCAGTCCCAAACATCTCCTCCCATTTCTACTCACAGCAGAGGGAACGGAAGCTGCTGCACACACGTGCATTCTCCAAATACAGACACCATTCACCCATCCTGTCTCTTTAACACTCCAGCTGACAAATTCAGCAACTACACACACTCACATTTTTTTTCTTACTTACAACAAATAAAACACACATTACAGATGAGACACATTCTTCCTCATGCGTTTCTCACTACAACTGACCACCTCAGCTCCCACAATACCCTCGCACAAATGCGTCGCTGCACCTCTCGCACGTGCACCATGACGCTTTCTTTCCTTCAAGCTGCACGTTTTAACCTTTTTATCTGACATAAAACATCTCTCACACCCAACCGGACCAAACGCAGCTAACACATCTGACTTTCGTCTTCAATCCATCTGAGCTTCCTCTGAAGCGCGTCTGTAGTCTCCTCGTAATTCTTCCTCCAACAAATCACTCCTGCTAACTTTTTGGACAACTTCCAACTTTCTGATCTGCAGAAATTCCTTAACAAGCTCTATTCCTTATCAAAATACTTCTATTTTCTTAATCAACTCAAACAAATTGCCTTCTCGCTACCAACACACTTCACCTCCTCAGAGCTGCTGCCTTCATTCAGAGGCACACACACACACACATGCGTCGTTGCCCCTTCGACACATGGTTGCAAATCTTCTCCAAAGGCATAGAGAAGCGTTGCTCCTCTTTTTTTTACTTCACTTCAACTGATAAAGCTATCAAAATAAATCCCCTAACTTTTTCAGAGCTTAATGAACTATTTCAAAACTCCCTCAGACAAAAACTCACAAGGGTTTGCACCCTGGTAAAAAAAAAAACTTTTGTTACTTTTCAGAAAACAACAAACTCACAAGGGTTATATATCTTTTCTTCTAACCCCGACAAAATCTTCTTTCCTTCTGCTCTCACGAAACTACTGATCAAGGGTTTTTACACCCTGGTTCAAATCTTCTGTTACACTTCAGCTCAAAGAATCGGTCAGCAGCTAAAGGCGTCCCCAAAACCGCTGATCCAACTTATCAGCTCTTCAACAGCGGGAATCTCTCACCCGCTTCCAAAACAACAAGGGAATCCAAGAACATAGTTTCACACTTTTCCCTTTTTTTTTCTCCAAACAGCCAGTGGATACCCTTTCATCCATCTTTTTAAGCACCTTGGAATGTGCTTTACAAATAAAGATAAGATATCCCATCCTCGCTCGTCGCCATTAATGCTTTATGAAATAATTGATCTACCCAAATGGTTAATGTTTCATCATCTTTTTGGATTCTTGAAAGGTGGGCACACTCAATGGTTTGGAAGAAAACAAACAGACTTAATTAAAAATAATGAATATTTATTAAAGAAGTCTTGTGACAGAAAAAGTAAAAACATACATGTTCAAACATACAAACAGTCCTCCTGCTAGAAATAATTGTCAGTTAAATCTGCCACAGTACTGACTGCACACAAGTTTCCTGCTAAGATTTAAAAGTGTCTGTTTAATCTCGCCACAGTAAAACTTAAAATACACACAATCTCAAAACATTGACGTGTAACAAGTTACAGTATTTTCTCACCTTTGACACTTTGAACAGGGGAGCCGCTCTGTTCTCGGCGAGAGAAAAGTCATCAATGCGCACACCGGGCGTTGATCAAACCCACGGTTGACTCCAAATTGTTTATCCGAGCGCTTCTCTATTTATACCGTTGTGAGCATTCACTCCCATCAAATATGTTTTCAATCAAACTTTGTTTTTCAAGATAGTCAAAAGCTTTCTGTTTCATCTATCAGCCACAATGTCAGCCTGCCCTTAATTGCTGAGCTGTGTTCATCAACATTTTACACATCTTGGCTGTGAGATGCATGGAAACATTATTTGCCTAACTCCCTTTCAGAAGAACTGCCAAGGTTGAAGTGAGATGGGTGATATGCATTCATTCCATCAAAGACCAGTTTTTCGAGAAGGATGGGACCCCTTATCATTCAAAGAAACTCTGGACCTTTGAAGCAAAGCCACAAAACCCCCCACTTCAAGACTTTAATGAAACATCTTGAACTAAAATGTTTTTTCTCACAAGTGTTGCATTAAGCATTAATTCTTAACATAAAAATTGATAAACATTTAGTCAGAAAATCATTAATAAAAACTCTTAATTCATCCCATCCTCTGATATTCTGACTAATTTTGAAATTTTCCCTGTTACCTCATGGGACATTTCTAAGACAGTGTTACAAACTAATCTAATTATATGATCCTTCCTACAAAACAAAGCACTAAAATACAAAAGTAAGGAGGGATACTGCACATTCTCATTTTATTAGTTTTAAACCATATGTAACTCACTTTATTAGTTTAAACCACTGTAAAACTTTATGTATAAACCTTCTCCTGTTCAACACATGTGAACGCCTTGAAATCAAACAGCCAGACTTACAAACTCAATCACCAGTTTCGGCACCATGGATCGGATCCGTTCCTTGCGCATCAGAAGGGACCCAAAATCAATGGAGACTGCCAGAAAAAGGCAGAAATTGCCAATTAGTCAATTCCCACGAGTGTACGACACATCCATCCAGAAAAATAAAAATAAAGAACACCTAAGTATTTTCTGAGGACGATTTTACTGTCCAGATAAAACCAATTCCTGTTTGTAGCACATATCTGTATATATGCATGTCATCTCAAATTAATCATCATTTATTTTATTACTTCAGGTAAAATAAAACAAAATAAAAACTCAAAGAACAATAAAAAATGAAAATGTTCCCAAACTAGCACTTCACGATCGTGGCTCCACCCTCTGGAACAACTCGCACACCTTAAAGGTCGATGCACAAGGTCGTTGCACTGGAACGTTACACGCGCCGGACACCACTGCTCTGCCAACGCTCTGCCCACACTTGTTACCAGCAGGACCGACCTACAGGACATTTGAAGCCGTCCTGTCTGTTCATCTCGTGGCAAAGAGCCCCAACTGTCCTCATCAGGACACGTCTCGTTTTTCAGAAGTGTGGTCATCAGCACCACATCACAGATGAGCACAAACACCCATCCTCAGGTATGCTGGCAGGCACCACATCACAGATGAGCACGAACACCCATCCTCGGGTGCGCTGGACAGGCAGCTCTGCAGCAGCGATGAAGAACCCAGCAGACACCAGTCGCAGGCGCCTCTCTCAGGAGTTGGTCATCCTCAGGCGCTTTCCTCCTCTTCGTCCTCTGCGCGTCCTCAGTCCGTCCCATCAGACAGACAACGACACACCACGACACCAAGCTTTGGAAAAAAGCAAAAGACTGAGATAGAATGACAGAAATTAGTGATCTTTCAAATAAAAGATTCATTCTTTAAACTTGGAGGAGAGAGAGAAAGGAAAAAAAAAAAAACCCTCTTCCTTTTTTTTTAAAATCAAAAATAAGCATGAAAACCAACACTCTTTTTTTTTCTTCTCCTCCTCTGCTCTCATCCTTCACACATCTCCTCAGAGCTGCAGTTTCCTCCCTGTTCCGGAGATAAGGCGGACTGCATGAAAGGGGAAAACAAAACAAAAACTCGACCCTTCCTGGCCCATGAACCACACACTGAAAACTCTTGCTATTTTTCCTCCACTTTTCCGTTCTCTGCATCTCTAATTTCACACACGAACCTGCGCGCCTACATCAAACAAGGACTGTCTCCTGACCTCCGCTCAGTCCCAAACATCTCCTCCCATTTCTACTCACAGCAGAGGGAACGGAAGCTGCTGCACACACGTGCATTCTCCAAATACAGACACCATTCACCCATCCTGTCTCTTTAACACTCCAGCTGACAAATTCAGCAACTACACACACTCACATTTTTTTTCTTACTTACAACAAATAAAACACACATTACAGATGAGACACATTCTTCCTCATGCGTTTCTCACTACAACTGACCACCTCAGCTCCCACAATACCCTCGCACAAATGCGTCGCTGCACCTCTCGCACGTGCACCATGACGCTTTCTTTCCTTCAAGCTGCACGTTTTAACCTTTTTATCTGACATAAAACATCTCTCACACCCAACCGGACCAAACGCAGCTAACACATCTGACTTTCGTCTTCAATCCATCTGAGCTTCCTCTGAAGCGCGTCTGTAGTCTCCTCGTAATTCTTCCTCCAACAAATCACTCCTGCTAACTTTTTGGACAACTTCAACTTTCTGATCTGCAGAAATTCCTTAACAAGCTCTATTCCTTATCAAAATACTTCTATTTTCTTAATCAACTCAAACAAATTGCCTTCTCGCTACCAACACACTTCACCTCCTCAGAGCTGCTGCCTTCATTCAGAGGCACACACACACACACATGCGTCGTTGCCCCTTCGACACATGGTTGCAAATCTTCTCCAAAGGCATAGAGAAGCGTTGCTCCTCTTTTTTTTACTTCACTTCAACTGATAAAGCTATCAAAATAAATCCCCTAACTTTTTCAGAGCTTAATGAACTATTTCAAAACTCCCTCAGACAAAAACTCACAAGGGTTTGCACCCTGGTAAAAAAAAAAACTTTTGTTACTTTTCAGAAAACAACAAACTCACAAGGGTTATATATCTTTTCTTCTAACCCCGGCAAAATCTTCTTTCCTTCTGCTCTCACGAAACTACTGATCAAGGGTTTTTACACCCTGGTTCAAATCTTCTGTTACACTTCAGCTCAAAGAATCGGTCAGCAGCTAAAGGCGTCCCCAAAACCGCTGATCCAACTTATCAGCTCTTCAACAGCGGGAATCTCTCACCCGCTTCCAAAACAACAAGGGAATCCAAGAACATAGTTTCACACTTTTCCCTTTTTTTTTCTCCAAACAGCCAGTGGATACCCTTTCATCCATCTTTTTAAGCACCTTGGAATGTGCTTTACAAATAAAGATAAGATATCCCATCCTCGCTCGTCGCCATTAATGCTTTATGAAATAATTGATCTACCCAAATGGTTAATGTTTCATCATCTTTTTGGATTCTTGAAAGGTGGGCACACTCAATGGTTTGGAAGAAAACAAACAGACTTAATTAAAAATAATGAATATTTATTAAAGAAGTCTTGTGACAGAAAAAGGAAAAAACATACATGTTCAAACATACAAACAGTCCTCCTGCTAGAAATAATTGTCAGTTAAATCTGCCACAGTACTGACTGCACACAAGTTTCCTGCTAAGATTTAAAAGTGTCTGTTTAATCTCGCCACAGTAAAACTTAAAATACACACAATCTCAAAACATTGACGTGTAACAAGTTACAGTATTTTCTCACCTTCTGACACTTTGAACAGGGGAGCCGCTCTGTTCTCGGCGAGAGAAAAGTCATCAATGCGCACACCGGGCGTTGATCAAACCCACGGTTGACTCCAAATTGTTTATCCGAGCGCTTCTCTATTTATACCGTTGTGAGCATTCACTCCCATCAAATATGTTTTCAATCAAACTTTGTTTTTCAAGATAGTCAAAAGCTTTCTGTTTCATCTATCAGCCACAATGTCAGCCTGCCCTTAATTGCTGAGCTGTGTTCATCAACATTTTACACATCTTGGCTGTGAGATGCATGGAAACATTATTTGCCTAACTCCCTTTCAGAAGAACTGCCAAGGTTGAAGTGAGATGGGTGATATGCATTCATTCCATCAAAGACCAGTTTTTCGAGAAGGATGGGACCCCTTATCATTCAAAGAAACTCTGGACCTTTGAAGCAAAGCCACAAAACCCCCCACTTCAAGACTTTAATGAAACATCTTGAACTAAAATGTTTTTTCTCACAAGTGTTGCATTAAGCATTAATTCTTAACATAAAAATTGATAAACATTTAGTCAGAAAATCATTAATAAAAACTCTTAATTCAAGATGTAATCTTCTTTCCTACAAAGATTTTATTGCACTACAGTAATTAGACTACAGTATATGAAATTCAGCAAAGTTCAGTCAGGTCATCTGGATGGTTTCTTTTTTTGCTGAGACATTTCATCGTTCATCCAAAGGACTTCCTCAGTTGGAGGAGCCACAACAAACTGAGTCCCACGAGCAGCACACTCATAGTGGACCAACCAGTTTGGTGTTGATAAGATGGTTGCTGGAGTCCACCCTTTCCCCAGTCGACGACTCTGAGGCAACCAAAGTGGTTCAAAACATCAAAGTTCATGCTCAATAATCCTCTGCTGCAGAAGTGTTGTGGCTCCTTGGACTGATGAAGTCCTTTGGATGAAGGACGAAACGTCTCAGCAAAAAAAGAAACTGTCCAGAGGACCTGACTGAACTTTGTTGGATTTTTTTTACCTGGATTATTGAGCACGAACTTTGAAACTATATGCAATTTTCCATCTCAACCCAACATTGACCTCTTTTGGAAATGCATAAAGCATAACACAGTTTAAATTGGACTCCCCTCAGACTCCAGTATGAATAGTCCATGACCCTGAAGACATGACCCTCAGACTCCAGTATGAATAGTCCATGACCCTGAAGACATGACCCTCGACTCCAGTATGAATAGTCCATGACCCTGAAGACATGACCCCCGACTCCAGTATGAATAGTCCATGACCCTAAAGACATGACCCTCGACTCAAGTATGAAAAGTCCATGACCCTGAAGACATGACCCTCGACTCCAGTATGAATAGTCCATGACCCTGAAGATATGGCCCTCAGACTCCAGTATGAAAAGTCCATGACCCTGAAGACATGACCCTCGACTCCAGTATGAATAGTCCATGACCCTGAAGACATGACCCTCGACTCCAGTATGAATAGTCCATGACCCTGAAGACAGGGCCCTCAGACTCCAGTATGAAAAGTCCATGACCCTGAAGACATGACCCTCGACTCCAGTATGAATAGTCCATGACCCTGAAGACATGACCCCCGACTCCAGTATGAATAGTCCATGACCCTAAAGACATGACCCTCGACTCCAGTATGAGTAGTCCATGACCCTGAAGACATGACCCCCGACTCCAGTATGAATAGTCCTTGACCCTGAAGGTATGACCCTCAGACTCCAGTATGAATAGTACATGACCCTGAAGACATGACCCCGACTCCAGTATGTATAGTTCATGACCCTGAAGACATGACTCTCAGACTCCAGTATGAATAGTCCATGACCCTTGTCCTATGAAATAATTGATCAACCCCAAATAGTTAATGTTTTATCATCTTTGTCAGTCCGTGAAAGGTGGGCACACTTACTGGTTTGGAAGAAAACAAACAGACTTAATTAACAATAATGGATATTTATTAAAGAAGTCTTGTGACAGAAAAAAGTAAAAACATACATGTTCAGATACACAAACTGTTATCTGCTAGAGAAATGTGTCAGTAACTCCGCCACAGAACTTAAACAGCACACACACAACAAGGCATTGACGTAAAATCATTATCCCTCACCTCTTGACACAACTGGGAGAGCCATCACAGTTTCTGGCAGGGATACATGTCAACGCAGCTCGACGTCTGGATCAGGACTCGGAGCAGACTCTCGAATTGTTTATCCGAGCGCTTCTCAATTTATACCGTTGTGAGCATTCACTCCCATCAAACATGTTTTCAATCAAACTTTGTTTTTTCAAGATAGTCAAAAGCTTTCTGTTTCATCTATCAGCCACAAGGTCAGCCTGCCCTTAATTGCTGAGCTGTGCTCATCAACATCTCACAAACTTGGCTGTGAGATGCATGGAAACATATTATTTGCCTAACTCCCTTTCAGAAGAACTGCAAAGTTTGAAGTGAGATGGGTGATATGCATTCATTCCATCAAAGACCAGTTTTTCGAGAAGGATTGGGCCCTTAATCTTTCAAAGAAAACTCTGGACCTTTGAAGCAAAGCCACACAAAACCCCCCCTCTTCAGGCTTTAATGAAACATCTTGACACTAAACTAAAATGTTTTTTTTTTGTGTTGCATTAAGCATTAACTCTTAAAAATTGATAAACATTTAGTCAGAAAAACATTAATACTTCTTAAACTCTTCATTCCACCCTATGATTTTTTGACTAATTTTGAAAATTTTTCCCTGTCACCTCATGGGACATTTCTAAGACAGTGTTACAAACTAATCTAATTATATGATCCTTCCTACAAAACAAAGCACTAAAATACAAAAGTAAGGAGGGATACTGCACATTCTCATTTTATTAGTTTTAAACCGCTGTAAAACTTTATGTATAAACCTTCTCCTGTTCAACACATGTGAACGCCTTGAAATCAAACAGCCAGACTTACAAACTTAATCACAAGTTTCAGCACCATGGATCGGGTCCGTTCATTGGCCATCAGAAGGGACCCAAAATCAATGGAGACTGCCAGAAAAAGGCAGAAATGGCCAATTAGTCAATTCCCACAAGTGTACAACTCATCCACCCAGAAAAATAAAAATAAAGAACACCTAAGTATTTTCTGAGGACGATTTTACTGTCCAGATAAAACCTATTCCTGTTTATAGCACATATCTGTACATGTGCATGTCATCTCTAATTAATAATCATTTAGTCTTAAAAACAAATCTCATTTCATCATTTCAGGTTTTTATCACTTCAGGTAAAATAAAACAAAATAAAAACTCAAAGAACAATAAAAAATGAAGATGTTCCCAAACTAGTCACTTCACGATCGTGGCTCCACCCTCTGGAACAACTCGCACACCTTAAAGGTTGATGCACAAAGTCGTTGCACTGGAACGTTACACACGCCGGACACCACTGCTCTGCCCACGCCCTGCCCACACTTGTTACCAGCAGGACCGACCTACAGGACATTTGAAGCCGTCCTGTCTGTTCATCTCGTGGCAAAAAGCCCCAACTGTCCTCATCAGGACACGTCTCATTTTTCAGAGGTGTGGTCATCAGCACCACATCACAGATGAGCACGAACACCCATCCTCAGGTATGCTGGCAGGCACCACATCACAGATGAGCACGAACACCCATCCTCAGGTGCGCTGGCAGGCATCAGCTCTGCAGCAGCGATGAAGCGACCCAGCACGACAAGCCACCACCCTTCAGGAGCCTCTCTCAGAAGTTGGTCATCCTCAGGGGCTTTCCTCCCCGTCGTCCTCTGCGCGACCTCAGTCCGTCCCATCAGACAGACAACGACACACCACGACATCAAGCTTTGGAAAAAAGCAAAAGACTGAGATAGAATGACAAAAATTAGTGATCTTTTTAGATAAAAGATTCATTCTTTAAACTTGGAGGAGAGAGAAAGGAAAAAAAAAACTTAAAACCCCTCTTCCTTTTTTTATTCACTGTCAACCGCAGTGACTCTTTTTTTTTATTCCTCTCACACACATCTTAGCTCCCTCACAAACGGTTCTGCTCCTTTCCCTTAAGCGAGCAGCTCAACTGAAAAAAAAAAGAACACAAAAAACCTCTGGCTCTCTCTAAAACAAAACAAATTCTAACCGACCTCTCCTGGCCTGCGAACCATATGTTGTCTCATCACTCTCATCCTGCACACATCTCAGAGCTGCAGTTTTCTCCCTGTTCTGTAGATAAGGCAGTCAACCCAACATCCACAGAGTTTCCATCGTCACCTAGCTCAGCTTGTAACACATGATCACGGAGGGAACTAAAGCTGCTGTACACACGCGCACACCTTTTACACATATGACCGGGGCTGTCACACCCCGCTTCTACTCACACACAAACCCGGACAGAGGGAGCAGCTCCGCGCACACACCCTGCTATCTCTCGTCCCAAACGCTCCAAACGCACCACACATTACTCATGGCAGATGAGACACACTCTTCCTCATGCGTTTCTCACTACAACTGACCAACTCAGCACCCAAAACACACTTGCATGTGCACACCCTGACACTTTCCTTCTCATGCATGCGCCTATGAACTTAAACAATAACTCCTTTTTCTTTCCTCGTAGTTCTTCCTCCAACAAATCACTCCTGCTAACTTTTTGGACAACTTCCAACTTTCTGATCTGCAGAAATTCCTTAACAAGCTTTATTCCTTCTGAGCTTCCTCTGAAGCGCGTCTGTAGTCTAACCGACCTTCACTGGCCCACGACCTGCTTCTTTTCGCTCCTCAGCTGCAGAGGCACACACACACAGAGAAGCGCTTGTTCCTCTTTTTTTTACTTCGAAAAATAAATCACCAGTACCCTGATGCATGCTCAATAATCCAGGTAGAAAAATCTAAAAAAGCTAAGTCTGGTCCTCTGGACATTCAAAAAAACAAAACAAAACAAAGCAAAAAAAACTGTAGAAACGTTTCGTCTTTCGTCCGAAAGACTTCCTCAGTCTGAGGTGCTGGGTTCAGCTCAGTCTTATAAATAGCACCCTCTCACAGTGTTACACAACCAGTTGGCTGATGACAGCCGAAACCAGCTGCTCACATGATCAAGGAGGACCATCAGCCTAACAAAGGATCGTTAGCACCCTGATGGTTGTTTGTTTCCCCCTCCTACAATGCTGTGATTGCTGGTATCACTCAGCCCTCTGTGAATAGCAAACAACCATCAGGGTGCTAACGATCCTTTGTTAGGCTGATGGTCCTCCTTGATCATGTGAGCAGCTGGTTTCGGCTGTCATCAGCCAACTGGTTGTGTAACACTGTGAGAGGGTGCTATTTATAAGACTGAGCTGAACCCAGCACCTCAGACTGAGGAAGTCTTTCGGACGAAAGACGAAACGTTTCTACAGTTTTTTTTGCTTTGTTTTGTTTTGTTTTTTTGAATGTCCAGAGGACCAGACTTAGCTTTTTTAGATAAATCACCAGTCTTTTTAACTTCAACTGATAAAGCTATCAAAATAAATCACCTAACTCATTACAAAAACTCTAACAAGGGTTTTTTTCTTTTAACCCTGGTATTATACTTATGTTTCAGCGAATAAATCACCTATCACCTGACTTCTTCAGGGCTTATTCAAAACTTCTGTTACTGATCTCAAATAAACAACAAGGGTTATATATCTTTTTTTTTTCTAACCCCGGCAAAATCTTCTTTCCTTCTGCTCTCACGAAACTACTGATCAATGGTTTTTACACCCTGGTTCAAATCTTCTGTTACACTTCAGCTCAAAGAATCGGTCAGCAGCTTAAGGCGTCCCAAAAAACCGCTGATCCAACTTATCAGCTCTTCAACAGCGGGAATCTCTCACCCGCTTCCAAAACAACAAGGGAATCACACCCTGCTTCACAAATAACGGGAATCCCACCCGCTTCCAAGAACACAGTTTCACACTTTAACTTTTTTCCTTCCAAACAGCCAGTGTGTACCCTTTCATCCATCTTTTTAAGCACCTTGGAATGTGCTTTACAAATAAAGATAAGATATCCCATCCTCGCTCGTCGCCATTAAATGTTCTATGAAATAATTGATCAACCCAAATAGTTAATGTTTTATCATCTTTGTCAGTCCGTGAAAGGTGGGCACACTTACTGGTTTGGAAGAAAACAAACAGACTTAATTAAAAATAATGGATATTTATTAAAGAAGTCTTGTGACAGAAAAAAGTAAAAACATACATGTTCAGATACACAAACTGTTATCTGCTAGAGAAATGTGTCAGTAACTCCGCCACAGAACTTAAACAGCACACACACAACAAGGCATTGACGTAAAATCATTATCCCTCACCTCTTGACACAACTGGGAGAGCCATCACAGTTTCTGGCAGGGATACATGTCAACGCAGCTCGACGTCTGGATCAGGACTCGGAGCAGACTCTCAAATTGTTTATCCGAGCGCTTCTCAATTTATACCGTTGTGAGCATTCACTCCCATCAAACATGTTTTCAATCAAACTTTGTTTTTTCAAGATAGTCAAAAGCTTTCTGTTTCATCTATCAGCCACAAGGTCAGCCTGCCCTTAATTGCTGAGCTGTGCTCATCAACATCTCACAAACTTGGCTGTGAGATGCATGGAAACATATTATTTGCCTAACTCCCTTTCAGAAGAACTGCAAAGTTTGAAGTGAGATGGGTGATATGCATTCATTCCATCAAAGACCAGTTTTTCGAGAAGGATTGGGCCCTTAATCTTTCAAAGAAAACTCTGGACCTTTGAAGCAAAGCCACACAAAACCCCCCCTCTTCAGGCTTTAATGAAACATCTTGACACTAAACTAAAATGTTTTTTTTGTGTTGCATTAACTCTTAAAAATTGATAAACATTTAGTCAGAAAAACATTAATACTTCTTAAACTCTTTAACCCTGAAGACATGACCCTCAGACTCCAGTATGTATAGTCCATGACCCTGAAGACATGATCCCCGACTCCAGTATGTATAGTCCATGACCCTGAAGACATGACCCTCGACTCCAGTATGAATAGTCCATGACCCTGAAGACATGACCCGCAGACTCCAGTAAGAATAGTCCATGACCCTGAAGACATGACCCGCAGACTCCAGTATGAAAAGTCCATGACCCTGACGACATGATGTCATATGTGTGTTTTGATTCTGAGGTTGTTGAGCAACCAACTAAACGAGTATCTGACATGGCTGTTTCATCTTGTGTTTACATTTGATCTGGCCTCTTCCTGTCTAGTCCGGTGCAGAATTGCACGTCTAGAATGGAACCGATGTTGACCTGATGTGTCAGACCTCTGTCCAGCCTTGTTTTTGTTGCTTCAGTACAAACCAGGGCAGTAAGTTTTGTAGTTAAAATTGAATGCGAGTTCTAAAATTTGCCTGTTGTTTCTGCAGGTACGCTGGAATTTTCAGATACCCACTCGGACATGTCCTATGTCTTCATCAACGACTCGTCGCAGACCAGCGTGCCTCAGCTGCAAGCCTGCATCGATGGAGACTTGCCATTCGCCAAGAGGCTCCTGGAGACTGGGTGTGACCCCAACATCCGGGACAACCGGGGCCGCACCGGCCTCCACCTAGCCGCCGCCCGCGGGAACGTGGACATATGTCGCCTCCTGCACAAGTTTGGGGCCGATCTGCTGGCTACAGATTATCAAGGAAATACAGCGTTACATTTGTGCGGTCATGTGGATACCATCCAGTTTCTGGTGTCCAACGGGTTGAAGATTGATATCTGGTAAGAACATTCAGATTATTGTGATTATTTGACTTTTCCATCATCTGTTATTTGTGATTTACTGTCCAGAGTCAGTTTGAATCCTAGTCCACTTGGGTGTTTTGTTCTGTTGTCATTCTGTCTATAAAGTTTTGGCTTAATGGATTGGAAAGGTATAACAACAACTATGGACTAGTTTCTTAGTTTTAGGGGAAACTAAGTATAGTTGAAGAGAATTGATCCTTTGTCAAATGCTATATATACAGTATATAAGGGCTGGGCGATATCTTGATATTTAAAAAATATTGAGATTTAAAAAAAATTGCGATATAAGTTGAGACTATCTTGATATAAACGATATAGTTTTATACTTGGAAATCCTGCCATCTCTTTCTCCCAGGCGGCCCCCTCCTTCTCCCATACACAGCCTTTGCCGCACTCCCCCTTCCCTTCCTGCGTCTTCAGTGTGGGCAGCGCCGGGCAGGAGGAGACGTTTAGTAAACGGCAGCTAGCGTGTGGGAAGCTCCTAGCTCCGTCAGATCTGACTCCTTGAAATAAAACATGGTTCAGAGGTCATTTAGCCGTGCTGTGTACCTTTTTAGAGGAACAGAGAAAGGAAGCGTGACATTAATAAAGCAGCAGTTATCATATTACTAAAGATATGGTCCTTAGCGTCTAACAAGACGGCTAACGCTTTAGCCGCTAAGGACCATATCTTTAGCAATATGATAAACTGCTGCTTTATTAAAGTCACGCTTCCCCTCGTTGTTCCTCTAAAAAGGCACACAGCACGGCTAAATGAGCTCTGAACCGTGTTTTATTTCAAGGAGTCAGATCTGACGGAGCTTCAATGTTCCAAGTGAAGGTTCACTAGTGCAGCTTAACTAGGGCTGGACGATATGGCCAAAATTTTTATCACGATATATTTCTTAATTTCGCTCATAGCGATATAATTCGATATCGATATAAACAATATAAAAGCCTTAAAAAAACTACAGTATAAGCTATACAAATAAATTACCGTATTCGTCGGCGTATAAGTCGCACCGGAGTATAAGTCGCACCAACCTAATTATGCCCAATTAAATGGAAAAATCAACGTATAAGTCGCACCGGCCTATAAGTCGCACCGGCCTATAGGTCGCACCTCACGTGAACTGGTGTTTTGCCCAAAATGGACTGGCTGCCAAATTGTTTGGAAGGACTTTTGACAAGATTATCACATAAAAACTACAGTATTTTGTTTGATGTGTCTTAGTTGAACTTTTCATTAATAAATGAACATTATTTTGGACTGGCTGCCAAATTGTTTGGAAGGACTTTTGACAAGATTATCACATAAAAACTACAGTATTTTGTTTGATGTGTCTTAGTTGAACTTTTCATTAATAAATGAACATTATTTTGGACTGGCTGCCAAATTGTTTGGAAGGACTTTTGACAAGATTATCACATAAAAACTACAGTATTTTGTTTGATGTGTCTTAGTTGAACTTTTCATTAATAAATGAACATAATTTTTGTATATTTTGTGTCTTTCATCATTTATCTTTAAAGATAAACACATAAAAATATATTTTTATTAGCTGACATTACAGTAAAAAACGTGTCTCAGTTTAAAATGATGACAGAAACAGATACTGTATTTATTTTATGGTTTTTATTTATTTATTCAAAACCATTGAAGTCTTCATCTTCTGTGTCACTGCACCATTTTTGGACCAGGCAGATGTCAACAGTGTAGGTACTATAAAGGGTTTCTTAGCGCCCATAGCGGCCGAAACTGGTACTGCACCATTTTTGGAGTTTTTGACCAAAGTCAAATTATGACCAAAATATTGGAAAAATCGACGTATAAGTCGCACCGGCCTATAAGTCGCAGGGCTTAGAAATGTAGGCAAAAAGTGCGACTTATACGCCGGAGAATACGGTAATGTTCACCTTTTAGTTGAGAGATTGTTAGAAATAAAGCCTTTTTTTTTTGCCTCCAAAAAAAAATGGACATCACGTCAAATAAACATAAAATTCTCAACCCAATAATTCTCAGTCGGGTCATCTGGACATTTTCTTTTTTATACAAACGTTTCACCCTCCATCCAGTTTCTATAAAAAAGAAACTGTCCAGCTGACCCGACTGAGAATTATTGGCTTTGGTACCTGGATTATTGAACATGAACTTTCTTGCCATAATATTCTCAACTGTGTCAATATTAATAGTTTTAACTTTAAACAACTTTAAAATTTACAGCATTGAAATTCATTGTTAATTAAATAAAACTTTTGGGTGTCGTTATTGATGAGAAGCTGACATGGAAATCTCATGTAAATTACTCAAGAATAAAAATAACAAAATCGATTGCATTACTGTATAAAGTAAAATAGTTTTTGAATGACAAAGTTTTGTACATATTTTATAATGTAATGATTGTTCCATATTTAATCTATTGTATTGAAGTTTGGGGAAAAGCATGCAAAACAATTACAAATCCTATTTTTATTTTACTAAAAAGAGCTATAAGAATTATTAGTAGGAAGTGCTATGGTCACCCAACAAATATATTATTTCATCAATTGAAATTATTAAAATTTTATGATTTAGTTGAACATAGTATTTTACAAGTCATGTATAAAACTCTTAAAAATATTACCCCAATTACCTCAATTAAAATTTGATAATAAAGAGAGTCAGTATAACCTGAAGAGAATGTAAATGTTTGTAAAACCTTCATTTAGAACTAGTCTGAAGGAGCTGAGTTGTAATTCAGGAAACAGGATTGTGGAGTTGACTTGATATCACCATAAATATTTATAAAACTATTTATATTCTTTAAAAGGTTATTAAAGTTGTTGGGAACGTATAGTGCAGGTGAAGGATACCTGGTTTTTTTTTGTTTTTTTTCAGTTTTGGAGATTGTTCAATTGAAGGTTGTTGTTTGTTTGTAGTTATTTTGTATTTTTTAAATAAGGGGCAGATATTATAAGACTACAGTATTTTCTTCTTTCTGTGCCTTTTCATTCAGTGTTGTTTTTATTTCTGATGAAATTTGTTTTATTTTGAATAAATAAATTAAAAAACAAAACATGCAGCGCTGGGGCTGTTTGTTTCAGCACGTCGCAGTTTCAGGGACACGTTGGCTCAAACTTTATTGTGCTTCATCTTCTGACTCTCATCATATTCTATCGAGTGGAAACTCATCAGATTAAACAAGTTAGATGTTCCACCGCTAGTTAAAACGACTCTGTCACATTTTGCAGCATAAAGAGAACTCGCTGCAGAAGAAACCTGCAGTTTAACAGATCTTAGAAAGCTGAACCACTTCCACACCGACAAATTAGTCTTTCTCTTATTAGTGATGTGATCTCTTTCTCTTCGCTTTTGAAACCTTGTTCAGTCACATTCTGATGGTCATGGGCACTCGTTTTGTAGCGAAAACTTAACGCGCGTTGGAGATTAGCCTAGCTTAGCCTGCTATCGCTAACACCTGCAGGACTCGAGCGCTGCATAATATCTACGTCACCACGCACTTACGTTTTTGTGTTGCAGCTTTTTCTGTCCGGGTTGAACCTGAAGAAACCGCTTCAACTCGAACAGAAAAAGAAAAGCGTCAGTGAAACGCTGTAAAATCCTATCGAAATATGCTTAAACTTCATATAATAATAATAATAATGATAAATTCAATTTATACCGCACTTTTCATTAATAAAAATCTCAAAGTGCTACAACAAATAAAACAAGTGATAAAATCAAGTAAAATCAATAATAATATCAACTAAGATTAAAGACAGAATCATGTGGAGGCAGAATAGGCCTGCTTAAAAAATAAATAAATAAAACAAGTGATAAAATCAAGTAAAATCAATAATAATATCAACCAAGATCAAAGATAAAATCATGTGGAGGCAGAATAGGCTTGCTTAAAAAGAAAAGTCTTTAAGCCGTTTTTGAAGTCAACCAGTGACTGTGGAGCTCTCAGGTAGTCAGGGAGGGAGTTCCATAGGCGGGGGGCAGCCACACAGAATGCCCGGTCTCCCATGGTCCTTAATTTGGTTCGTGGAATGTGAAGTAGATTACTGTTCTGTGATCGTAGAGACCGGGTGGATGAATATGGTGCAAGAATGTCCTTTAGATAGTCAGGTGAAGTTCCGTGTAAGCATTGATGTGTAATGAGAGCAGTTTTGTACTGAATTCTGTAGGTGACAGGAAGCCAATGGAGGTTATGGAGAATGGGTGTAATATGTTCAAATTTACGAGCTCTCAATAAAATCCTTGCTGCACTGTTTTGAATATATTGAAGCTTCTGAAGATTTTTGCCAGGGATTCCAATAAACAGGGAGTTGCAGTAGTCGAGCCTGGAGGAGACAAAGGCATGGACGAGTTTCTCAGCATCAGGAAAAAGTCAGAGATGGGCGAAGTCTGGAGATAAGAAAAGTTAATTCTCAATAGTCCAGGTATCAAATCCGCTCATTCTCAATCAGTTCATCTGGACAGTTTCTTTTTAGCAGAAACGTTTCACCCTCACTCCAGAGGGCTTCCTCAGTCAGAGTAGTCCAAAGCACACTGAAGTTAACCCACCAAGTAAGCAACTTATGTGGACCAACCAGTTTGCTGTAGCCAAGATGGTTTCTGGGGGCGTGTCCCTCGTCGACTCCTCCCAGGCAGGCAGACATGTCCAAAGTGGTTCAAGACAAGAAAGTTAATTCTCAATAGTCCAGGTATCTCTTGGACTACTCTGACTGAGGAAGCCCTCTGGAGTGAGGGTGAAACGTTTCTGCTAAAAAGAAACTGTCCAGATGAACTGATTGAGAATGAGCGAAGTCTGGAGATGTTTCGAAGATGGAAGAAGCAGGTTTTAAACAGATGCTTAATGTAATTTTCAAATGTAAGATGAGAGTCCATTTTTATTCCAAGATTTGTAACAGAGGTGGAGAGGGGGATGTCTTGTCCAGAGAAGGAGATTGTTGTTATAGTTGATGTTTTTATTGGTGAGGGGTGCCAATCAGTATGGCCTCAGTCTTGGAGCAGTTTAATTGAAGAAAGTTCTGATTCATCCATGCCTTTATTTCCTCCAGGCAGGTAGAGAGGGCAGTGAGTGAAGATGGAGATGGGGATGATGAGGATGCTCCAGTTCTGATGTAAAGCTGTGTATCGTCGGCATAACAGTGAAATGCCTTATTTGTGGTGTGACTGTGGCCACAGCAATATGGAGCGACACTGCTAACACGTTAGTTTTAGTGTTTCCCCTGCCATGAATCAAGCAGATTCCTTTCATCCCCCTCCCCCATCAAAAACTTTCGGCGCACACAGTACGTGCAACACAGACGTATCTCCTTGTGTCCACCCCCACCCTAGCTGGGCACGGGGAGCCAAAAAAAAAAAAACACCGGAAGTTAAAGGCGTCTGAGCAAACAGCAGTTTTTCTTCATGAAGTATTTTCACACGTGGAAGTCTTGAAAGAAGCTACGATGAATAATGTGAAAAGTAATTT
The DNA here is from genome assembly GCA_038048925.1 of Garcialebias charrua. NCBI lineage: Eukaryota > Metazoa > Chordata > Actinopteri > Cyprinodontiformes > Rivulidae > Garcialebias > Garcialebias charrua. Next base: position 21,471 of record JBBPBX010000360.1, read on the forward strand.
GTTCAAAAGACTAAAAGATGTGATGATCAGTTAAAAATGCTACATATCTGAGGATCTGTACTAATGTTACATTTAAAAATACACAGATTTTCAAATGTTACTGATGAGATTACAGTGGGGTTGTACTTGGGGTCCACTGTCCAGGAAAATGGGTAGTGTGGTAAAGAGGTGAAATAAAAGAGAGTCCAGGCAGGATGGAGTGGATGGAGAAAAGTTTCAGGAGTGATTTGAGACAAAAGGGTGTCAGTAAAGGTCAAAGGAAAAGTTTACAAGACCAGCTATGTTGTATGGTCTGGAGACTGAGACATGGACAAAAAGACAGGGGAAAGAACTGGAAATAGCAGAAATGAAGATGCTGAGGTTCTTCTTAGGAGTGACAAGGATGGAGAAGATTAGGAATGAGATTATCAGAGGTACAGCACAGGTTGAACTGAGATGGTTTGGACATGTCCAGTGGAGAGACGGTGGGTATACTGGTAGAAGGACGTTAGAAATGCAGCTGCCAGGAAAAAGACAAAGAGGAGATACATGGATGCAGTCAGAGAGGACATGGAGGTAGATGGAGTGAGGACAGAGTGAGATGGAGGAGGACTCGCTATTGAGACCCCTGAAGAGGGAAAAGCCAAAAGAAGACTGAGATTACAATAAAATAAATGTTTTATGTTTGAATATTTGTTTTCTACTGTAGTAAATCATCCATTAGGCTCTCCTTGTTCCTAATCATGGGGGTGGGGGCTGGGGGCTGGAGCCCAGCTGTCTTTAGCACCTTCACCTTTGTATGAAGGCAGAGGACAACATGGACAAGTCTCCAGTCCATCTCAAGGACACAACGACCATCCATTAGCCGTGTTTCCATCAAGGTTTCTAGATGCGCATTTTGAAGTATCGCATCAGAAAAGCTGAATGGAAACGGAAAAATGCGAATTTACTTCCTATAATTCTCAAAAAAGTTGATACGCTCGCTTGAGGTGTTTTTTGGGTTCTTCGAAACAGAGCTGATGCGCAAAACGACAGATGGAAACAGATTTGCCGACTCAGTTCTGCCGTAGCGAACATTCACGTCACGTGACTTCGTCTCCGGACAACATGTAACATCGCTAAAACTAGTTGGCATGACAGAATAAATACAACTTGCCCGATAGCAACACATACCTGAAATATTCTCTCCATTTTGCCGAGATGTGTGGTCGGGTCCTGTTTTCAACCGCTACTTCCTGTTTACTGTAGACATGCGTAACGCTGACGTCTGACGTAATGACGCTGACATCTGACGTAATGCTGCTTTGCGTGGCCTGGTAGATGCGCTTCAAGCCAGTTGATGGAAACACTTCTGCTTCGCATTAATTTTTATTTACATTTTTGAGAATTTTCAAAAATTCACTCAAAATTCGTATTGAAAATAGATGGAAACACGTTTATTGTGTGCTTCACTACCCATTCCACAGTCTTTACGTTGTCTCTAACATAATTTAATCTTTGTGCTGCCACCAAAAAGTAAACGACCTCCAATATATTAAAAAAATAATAATACAGTAATAATAATTTGTACGCATCCTTTATGATTGTCTGTTGTCATCACTCTTTGTTAAAATTCAAGTCTCTCTTGTAAATGAGTCCAAGGCTCAATGGGACTAGCCTGTATAAAGGTTGAATGAATTAATATAAATGGGTTTAGTTCTTTTTTGTTTAACAAGTTGATCTTTTTATGTTTGAACCAAACACTGTTGTTGGCCTGCCGCTCTTTGTATCCACGTGGAAAACAAACTCCGTTCAAAGGTGCAACTCTGGCAACAACATGTGGAAAGTGGCAACCTTGAAATACTCCCATTCACCAAGAAATAGGAAGATGTTAACACTGTGCGAGACGATAAGTGAACATGTGGAAAGTCTTGAGGAGGACATGTAATTTTATTTCTCTTCAGCCCTCACTGAATGGTTTCACTGGGACACATACATAATAATAATAATAATAATGAATTCAATTTATAATGCGCTTTTCATTAGTAAAAATCTCAAAGCGCTACACACATTGAATGCTACACACATTCATACACCGGTAGCGGCAGACTACCATGCAAGGTGCTTTCCAGTCCTACCGGGAGCAACTCGGGGTTAAGTGTCTTGCCCAAGGACACAACGACACATTGTGTGGGGAACCGGGATTCGAACCGCCAACCTTCCGATCGGGGGACGACTGCCATTACCACTATGCCATGGCCGCCCACATACAGCTCAACATCAGTTGTTGGAAAGGAGCAGGAGGAACTGGGACAAAATTGTGGTTTAAATTTGCTGAGCTACCTTCAGACAGTTTTTGTTTGGTTGCTGCTGCCAAGGAGTTCCCCATTCTGGCAATCATAGCTATTTTGGCATTGATCCCATTTTCCACGTCATATCTGTGTGAGCTGAGCCTCTCAACCCCCGACTGCTTTAAAAACTAAAACCAGAGAGAAGGAGCTGTTGAGGAAGAGCTTCACGTGTGTCTTTCTTCAATTTCTACCTATGGGATTAACCTGCCTAATTAAAGGTTGAATGAAAAACAGACCCAGGTTTCACACTGAGTAGAAATATGAAAGATCATAAAATATGTTTTCCTTTGTGTTTGTTTGATTTCTATTCAAGACAATTTAATAAGAATGAGTTTATATCATTAGTTTAGGCAACAGAGTTTCTCTTTTTTCTTTCTTTTTTTTTTACATTTTAGCTTATTGGTGTGCCTTGTGATTTTTTTTCAATGAAAAAACCTTGGCTAAGAAAAGTTGGAGCAGATGGTGGGGGTTAAGGGCCTTGGTCAAAGGCCTAGAGTGGGGCAAATGAGGGTAGAGGCAGGTGTGGGTGCTTCACCTTTCTCACCTACATTTTGATGTTGTTGGCCCGGGGAGTTAAACCGGCAACCTTCCGATCACAGGCCCACCTTTCTCTAACCCCTGCGCCACCACTCCTCCTTGCTCAAATGTTATTAATTCTGAGCATTAAATGAAATAGACTGATAAAAAGCGGAAAGAATATAAAAAATTGTCTAAAACAGTGGTTCTCTAACGGGTCCCCGGACCGTTGGGGATCTGCGAGCCGGTGCTTTAGGGTCCGCAAAAAAAAAAAAATTCCTTTTACAAGCACGTAGATGTTTAACAACCCATTAAAATACACCAAAATGCAGGAAATCAGGTCTGCTTTATTCAGAATTTTCTGGTTGAGGACCCCCAAACCCCCACCACGCACTATTTGCGTTCCCCGGCATCAATCAGTTTACAAATGAAGTCCTGTTACTTTGTCTGACTGCTGCTGTTATGATTCTGTTCAGTTTTATTTATAGAGTTTTCTGTAATAATTTGAAGAAGTGACAATGCATTTATTATGTTCATTATGTGAATAGATATGCTGGTGAAGATTCCATTCATTCAGAATTGAAAAAGACTTCTGGACAGAAGTCAAAACGTTTTCTGTAACAAATACTGTAAAGTCCAGTTGATCCTGTATTGAACGCCTTTTTTGATGTGAATAGATAGTTTTAAAGTGGTTTTTGATGCTGTTAATTTTCTCAACTGTAATTTTTGGAAGTTGAAATTAAAAATGTTAATTGTGTCTTGGATGAAAAATACCCCATGTTTAAAAGTATTTTAAAAATGTATTAATGCTATTGAAGCACAGGTCTTAAGTATTTATGTTACACAAATATTTCCATTGTATTAAAGAGACAAATTGAAGACAATTGTTTAATAAACATGAAGGTTATGAGGGGGATCTCTGAACCCCAAGAATTTGAGAACCCCTGGTCTAGAAAAATATCAGTTTTAGGGATACACAATACTGGATTTTTGGTGGATATGTATGTTGATATGTTATTTGGCCAATAACCGATACCAATACCGATATTTTTCCCCTTAGACCTACTTACAGAGAATACATAGCTTTCTGTGCTCTAGAATTAAAATACTACCGGTACATTATTCTACACGTTCTTTGTCAATTTGGCCTACTAGCAAATGCCGATGCCAAAAAGGGGACTGACAATGATTTAACACCATATAAATATATCATCTATATTTTAAAAAGTGCCTTTTATATCGGTGAGTTATTTTGATGGAATGGCCTATGTCCAATATTTATTGTTATCGCTAATATTGTTCGATACCATGCTAATAATATTGTGCATTCCTATCAGTTTTATCTCATCCATCCCTCACATAAGATAAGATTTCAGGTTTCAGTTGCAAGATCTTTGCTTGCACCTGAAACTCTGAACTCAAGTCAAGTATGATGACTTAAACCTCATTGTTCACACTGAGGTTTAAGTCAAGTCAAACACTATCAAACATTATTTGACAGTGTGGAAGCAGTAGCTTGTGACATAATAGTTTGATCAAGCCCTGCTGCTATTTAAATAAATATTTAAATGTCTTGGAGAGATGGCAGTGAGGTTTTTGACTCAAATATTCAATGGTATATTTGAGGGTGAGAAAATACTTGAGGAATGGAGAAGAAGTGTGCTTGTGCCCATTTTTAAGAACAAGGGTGATGTACAGAGTTGTAGCAACTATAGGAGAATTAAGTTGATGAGTCACACAATGAAGATCTGGGAGAGAGTTGTGGAAGGAAGACTTAGACAAGAGGTGACTATCTGTGAGCAGCAGTATGGTTTCATGCCAAGAAAGAGCACCACAGATGCCATCTTTGCTTTGAGGATGTTGATGAGAAGTACAGAGAGGGTCAGAAAGAACTCCATTGTGTGTTTGTGGATTTAGAAAAAGCATATGACAGGGTGCCAAGAGAGGAGGTGTGGTATTGCATGAGGAAATCTGGAGTGGCAGAAAAGTATGTTAGACTGGTACAGGACATGTATGAAGACAGCAGGACAGTGGTGAGATGTGCTGTAGGAGTGACAGATAGCTTCAAGGTGGAGGTGGGAGTGCATCATGGATTAGTTCTGAGCCCCTTCTCGTTTGTGGCTTTCTTTCTATAACTTCCCCTTCTATACAAAACTATGTTTGTTACAGTAACCACAATGGATCGACCCCCTTGGTTTTGGCGAAGAGACGCGGCGTCAACAAGGATGCCATCCGACTTCTGGAAGGATTGGAGGAACAAGAAGTGAAGGGCTTCAACAGAGGAGCCCACTCCAAGCTGGAGACCATGCAGATGGCTGATAGTGAGAGGTAACTGTGGACGACGGGGCTGTGTGTGTTTGTGTGTGTGGGGGGTGGGAGAATTGTAAAAATTATATTTAACTTTGTAGCATGGCAATGAGTTAAAGTAGAAACCTGCTTCATTTGTTTACACACGTTTAGTAATTTTACACAGCAATACATTGATGTGTACTCAATATCAACAAGTACTCTACTGTAAGTACTTTATAAAAATGTAGTATCAGTGTATTTGTATTCTGAATGATTCTTGTTGAGAATACAACTCCAACAAACAACGTGATTTCTCAGATTTCTGCACTTGAAGTGGTGAAAACCTTAATTGTCCCCCCCTGTGTGCCTCAGTGCCATGGAGAGCCACTCTTTACTGAACCCCAACCTGCAGAGCAGCGAGGGGGTCCTGTCTAGCTTCCGCACCACCTGGCAGGAGTTCGTGGAGGACCTGGGCTTTTGGAGGGTCCTGCTGCTGCTGGTGGTCATCGCCCTCCTCTCCCTCGGCATCGCCTACTACGTCAGCGGTGTGCTGCCTTTCTCCAGCAGTCAGCTGGAGCTGGTTCACTGAAGGAGGGGCGGGGTTGAAGGTGGGGGTGGGGGGAACAAATGAGAGGAAAAGGCTGTACGATACATGAAGTTCTGCTTTCTGCTCTGTTGATATCAAACTAAAATGTAGGTTTTGGTTATTTGCTGCCCAGATCTCATCTCTGTATCATCTAATAAATACAAATCCAGAAGTAAGAAGTTACATTTACAACAAAAATAGAGTAAACTTTGTTTTATAGTAGGGCTGGGTGACTGGATGAATATTAACTTCCAGCAGTTGGAGTCGATCAGTAGAAAGGGCAGTTCCACTTCATTTTAGCTAGGTTAACTTTCTCTTAGAGCTTTGACTTGTAAATAGGAGTAAAACTCTAATCCTAACCCAGATATGCTGTAATCCATCCTGCTTGTGTGCAATCCACCATCTTGATTTCCAGCAAGAAACGTCTCTAACTTCCTGTCAGGTGTCGGTCCAGAGCTGCACTCGGACTCATGACAGCTGCTTGACCAGATGTACAGACAGAGCTGTCGGTTTATTACTTAGTAGACATTTGCATAATTTAACTGTACAAATTAATAATGTTTTTGTAAAATGTACAGTGGCCCTGAGGTGTAAATGAACAACATTTGAAAAAACAGAATTACGTTTGAAAAAACCGAATTACACGAAGCAGAAATGGCCGAAGCAGAAGTGGCCGAAGCGGATGTGGCCGGAATCACATTTGAAAAATTGGAATTACATTAAGCCAAAGCAGAAGTGGTGATTTGTTTCCGTTTTTTTTTTTTCTCCCCAAATTTAATTCCATTTTTTCAAATGGGATTACAGCCACTTCCGCTTAGGCCACTTCTTCTTTGGCTTAATGTAATTCCGTTTTTCAAATGTGATTCCGGCCACATCCACTTCCGCCTTGGCCACTTCCGCTTTGGCTTAATGTAATTCCCTTTTTTCAAGTGTTGTTCACTTACACCTGAGGGCCACCATAAAATAGTGCTTTTATTATGATCAAGAATGACTATAATAATAGTTTAAAGCAATTACCGGTAGTTTAAGATATTTGTTCTTAATAAACCAGAATAAAGAACACATTGTGAGTTTCATGAGGTAAAACAACTTGTTGGATCTGAATTAAAAAAAAATAGACTGGTTTAGTTTTAAAATGGACCAAGTGCAAAATTTTAAAAAAAGTAACAAGTGGCTTTGCCTTTTAGTTGATATATGTTTTATGAAAGTGTAATTTAAGAGACAATTACCAGTTAATATCCAAACTTACCAGTAAAATGGCCCACATTTTTCACAACCATCAAAGCTCAGCCTCGACATGACATTATCTGAGGTGACATCTTGTGTTCTGTGACAATAAGGCCATTATGGAAGAATTGAAATACATCTGTAATGTCTGGTCAGAGCCATGAAGCTGCCTGGAGTTCAGAGCTGCTCTCTCACATCTGGACTGATGTTTGATGATTGAAAGATTCAGCCTAAAGCTGTGGCAGAACATTTATTAGTCACTTGTTTCTTTAATGTTAATAGTTTCAAATGAGCTGCCTTTCAAAGCTCGACTCCTCGATTGTTTGATTTGATGCAGTAACGCCTCCTTTCTTCACATTTCCTTCATGCTCTTTGTTCTGTTACACGCTGTATATTGCCTCTTTGTTACTCTTTATTTTCACCATGTTCTTATTTATTCCTGTGAACTGAAGGATTGTTACAGTCCTGCATCCCTGCGCTCTGTCTCATGTTTTATGTTATAAACCTTGTCATTTAAATAACATTTAATTCTGCTTGGGAACTTTTTTTTGTTGTAAGAAGTGGAAGTTGATCCACTCGAGTGATGTATCTCTTGCTGACACGCTGAGTAGAGAAACACCTGGACTGAGTGCCTTTTTCAGAGAAAACCTCTTCCTGCAGCATCGTTGCATTCCAGTCAGCTGGTTGTGAAGGTCAGATGAAGGTGATTCAAGTTGTTCAGACTTTAGTTGTAAGTTCATTTAATCCTGATGTTCTCTGTTCCAGTGTGTCTGTTTTCATGTAAATTAAACATTTTGAAGTAAAGCGTTTAATGTGGAAAATGAATAAACTCAATGAAGAATCATCTGAATTATTCTACACCTTTTTGTGTGTGTGTGTGTGTGTGTGTGCGTGCGTGCGTGCGTGCGTGCGTGTGTGTACAGGTGCTGGTCATAAAGTTAGAATATCATGAAAAAGTTAGTTTCAGTAATTCCATTCAAAAAGTGAAACTTGTTTATTTCATTCATTCATTACACACAGACTGATATATTTCAATTGTTTATTTCTTTTAATGTTGATAATTATAACTGACAACTAATGAAAACCCCAAATTCAGTATCTCAGAAAATTAGAATATTACTTAAAGCCATTAAAAATAAAGGATTTTTAGAAATGTTGGCTAGCTGAAAAGTATGAGCATGTACAGCATCAATACTTAGTTGGGGCTCCTTTAGCCTGGATTACTGCAGCAATGAAGCATGGCATAGAGTCGATCAGTCTGTGGCACTGCTCAGGTGTTATGAGAGTCCAGGTTGCTCTGATAGTGGCCTTCAGCTCTTCTCAATTGTTGGGTCTGGTGTATCACATCTTCCTCTTCACAATACATGTACCTCGTAGATTTTCTATGGGGTTAAGGTCAGGTGACTTTGCTGGCCAATTAAGGACAGGGATACCAATACCATGGTCCTTAAACGAGGTACTGGTAGCTTTGGCACTGTGTGCAGGTGTCAAGTCCTGTTGGAAAATGAAATCTGCATCTCCATAAAGTTGGTCAACAGCAGGAAGTGCTCTAAAACTTCCTGGTAGATGGCTGCGTTGACCTTGGACCTCAGAAAACACAGTGGACCAACACCAGCAGATGACCACAAATCATCACTGACTAGAAACTTGACACTGGACCACAAGCACCGTGGATTCTGTGCCTCTCTTCCTCCAGACTCTGGGACCTTGATTTTCAAAAAAAATGCTAAATGTACTCATCAGAGAACATAACATTGGACATGTCATCTGCTGGTGTTAGTCCACTGTGTTTTCTGAGGTCCAAGGTCAACGCAGCCATCTACCAAGAAGTCTTAGAGTATGTCATACATCCTGCTGATGACCCTTTGCATTTTAGCTTTTGTGGGGAGGGGTACGTTTTATTCTACACGTCATGATGACCACTGTTAGAATGCTAAGTATTTTCATTGTGAAACAAATTCTATCACTATTATTGCTTGTTTTTTGTAGATGATGTGGTCCTACTGGCTTCATCAGGTTGTGATCTACAGCTTTTGCTGGAGCAGTTTGCAGGCGAGTGTGACATGGCCGGGATGAGGACCAGTTCCTCCAAATCTGAGGCCATGGTCTTGAGCCGGAAAAGGGTAGCATGCCCTCTCCGGGTTGGGGAGGAGGTCCTGCCCCAAGTGGAGGAGTTTAAGTATCTTGGGATCTTGTTTATGAATTAGGGAAAAAAGAAGTGTGAGATTGATAGGCGGAGAGGTGGAGCATCAGCAGTGAAGCGGGCGCTGTAGCGGTCTGTCGTGGTGAAGAGCGAGCTGAGTCAAAAGGCGAAGCTCTCAATTTACCAGTCAATCTACGTTCTCACCCTCATCTATGGTCATGAGCTTTGGGTTGGGACCAAAAGAACAAGATCTCGGATACAAGCGGCTGAAATGAGTTTTCTCCGCAGGGTGGCTGGACTCTCCCTTAGAGATAGGGTGAGAAGCTCAGTCATCCGGGAGGGACTCGGAGTAGAGCCGCTGCTTCTCCACATCGAGAGGAGCCAGTTGAGGTGGCTCGGGCATCTGGTTAGGATGCCTCCTGGACGCCTCCCTGGTGAGGTGTTCCGGGCATGTCCCACCGGGAGGAGACCCAGAGGAAGACCCAGGACACGCTGGAGGGACTATGTTTCTCAGCTGGCCTGGGAACGCCTTGGGATTCCCCGGAGGAGCTGGCCCAAGTGGCTGGGGAGAGGGAAGTCTGGGCCTCCCTACTTAGGCTGCTATCCCCTTGACCCGACCCCAGATAAGCGGAAGAAAATGGATGGATGGACCTCAAGCTCCCCCGTGCCTCCACACCTTCCACCACCTGCCTGCCTCCTGCCTGGATTGTTTGGACACTAACGTTCATGCTCAATAATGCAGGTATAAAGTCCAACAATGTTCAGTCAGGTCGGATGATGGACAAACGTCTCACTATGAAAAGAAACCGTCCAGTTGACCTGACTGATCACTGTTGCATTGTTCGGACAATCTTCTTCTTCGCCGTAACCACGGAGTCATCCTTCCCCACGACTGACTCCAATCTGCATTGTAAGAAAGAGCAGCAGAAACATGATCACCCCTGCAGGCAGATCATTAACCCTTCTATTCAGGGTTCCAGCTCCATTTGATGATACACCTCACTTTATAAATAAACACAGTAGACCTTATTTGAGTCTCGCATCTGTTCACTTCAGTCCTTGTACCGGGGTATAGCCTCATTCGTTACACATAGGTCTACTGAAATGACCCTCTCAGGTCATAGAGTTGTTGAGCTAACATTCTGAGTGGTAGTAGCTGAAAGCAATGCAAGATGTTCCCTGAGTCATCTTCAATCAAGATGTGGAATAAAAAATAAAATAAAAACATTCAAGGTTCTTTATTGGCAGTGCATGTGATACATGAGGTGGAACAAAATTCTGTACCCAAGGTCCCAGTTACACAAAAGAAAAGTACTGTATGTATAAAAAGAAACAAGGATCTAAGATATACGTACACTAAACAATAATAATGCAGGGGACAGCTCCTTTAAAGTTACTTCAGGAGCTTTTCTAGTTTAATTTTGTTATTCAGGATTGTTCTACACCTTATTTCAAAATTGCCACTCAGTTAAATTAGATGATAAACGAAAGAACCAAAAGTGTTTAAGAAGTTGTATTGATAAATGGAGTGGTGGAAGGTGAGCATGAAGGACAACAAAATAAAACACAATGCAACAAACAGGTATAAAGCAGAAATCTAGTTTTTACAATGAGCGAAATTGATGAAAACACTTAAAAGTTCCAGTATTTTCCTGAGAAGTAGGGCTCTGTAAACATGCCACCTCAGGTGTTCTCGGTCTTTCAGTCAAGTCAAGTCAGATTTATTTATCAAAGTCAACTTTATTGTCAGAACTGCAATGTGTACAGGACATACACAGGATTGAAATTGCATTTCTCTCTCAGTCCCTCGGTGCAACAGTAAACATTTAAACACTAAACAATTAATAAAAATAAAAAAATTTATGGAGCACATTTAAAACAGAAACTGTTACCAATGTGCTTAACAAAAAGATCACAGCATCAAATAAAAAGGAACAAGATATTTACAGCATATGGAATAAAAATTGTAGTGATATAGGCCTCTGTCTTGACCTTCAAGGACACCTCTCTGCATCTCTTTGGAACTCTCAGTGTTACACCTTCTTGAAGCCTTCAAGGAGACGAGTAAACACTATTTTGGTTAACAATTATTATGAATTAATGGACACTAATTAATCAGATTGAACTTTCTCTTTAATGTGTGTTAATTCAGAATTGATCAAACAGTATTTTTGTCATTTCAATGATGATTTTACTAAGCTGGTATATTTTAAATATGACAAAGTTAAGAGAACATCTCAGAATGATCGTGCTTTAAACTGTCTGTTCTATGCAGAATGTGTCTAAAGTTGAATGAACAATTCTTCGTATTTGTTTGAACTGTTTTTGTTTCGAAGGAGAAGTTCTAGACATAACTTAATCTTCGGTCTCCCGTCCGTTCTAAAAACAATTCATCTGTGCTTAAACAGAGAGTGCTCTGTTTTCACACCTGCAGGTTTTTGTTTTGTCTCCGTGCTGGGACTCAGTTCTCAGCACTCACTGGGTTTTAGAGTTCTGAGGGAGAAGGGAAGACGCACGGACGTTTTTCTCCAAGCTGATGTACGTTCCGGCCAGGCACCAAAGGCCCACGTCTTCAGCAAAGGTTCAAACAGCACGTCAGCTGTGAACCACTTCGAGTGTCACAGCTCCAAGCGGTGACACTCTTTCTGAAGTTATCTTGAACAAAACCAGAACCAGGCATCACTCTGGGAGGCCGACGCAGACTTCACGAGACCGTGGCAAGATGAAAGTGGTCGCCTGTAAAACGCAGCAGCCTGCGCGTCTGGCTTGACTAATTTACCGGAGTTGAGACAGGATCATCTTCACGAAGGTAAAAGTGTTTCATCACGGGACGGACGTCCAGCCGAAACCGAGCAGAGGGTGCTATCACTGGTTAAACATCTCAAGATAAGATTCAACCATTTCATTTCAATCTTTTATCTTTCCTCCTTAAACTCCTCCTTATGTTTATTTTCATCATGGTAAACTTTAAGTAATGTGCCAACAGAAAGGTCCAACTGTCTGTTTGTTTTAATTTGAATTCTTGTCAACGTAGTTATTAAATCAGAGCTAATATCGATACAAATGTTTATGTAATTTTTGTGATAGTTTCAATAAAAGGTCTATTTTTTTGGTAGACCAACATAAATTGAAGTCTAAGCGTGAAATTACATTTCTGATTAATCACAGTAAAAACAATTTAGTATCGGAAAAAGGAAGAACTCGCACTTTGGTGGCAGTTTGTGCAAGATTAAAGTCTGCTAAACTGCGCATCCAATAATGGTGGCTCAGTAAGTGTTTAAATACCTTACTATACATCATTATTATTCAATTACAATATATAAAACACAAAGCATAATTAGAAACAATGAAATACCAAATCAGATCAGATGACCTTGTGTTGAATAGAAATAAAACACAAAGCAAAAACACAGTCAGAATCAATGAAATACTAAATCTAAATCCAATCACCCTGTGTTAAATGTCAATGAGTATATGTGTGTTTTTAGGAGTTTTAAAAGTGGAGATGGAGGTGGCCTGTCTAATGTCGATGGGCAGATTGTTCCAGAGCTTAGGGCCCATGACTGAAAACACCCGATCTCCTCGGATAATCTTTGAGAAACATTTGTATTTCTCTTGTTTAACGCTGGTCTGACGCTTTCCAACATGATTTTATAGCAAAGGAAACCTGGAGTTCATCTTTCGTCCATAAGCTCAGCTCTCCTACCCAAGTGTGTAGGGCGTCCATAGGAGGAATCTGATATGTAGGAGTGAAGACACCAGCCAGCCACACAAGAAGAAAAAGGGAGCGATAACCAGCACAATGATCCAAGTCTTCATCTCTGAGTTCATCTTGTTCTGTGGTTGCTGCAGAAAAATAGACGACACTTCATCAAAACATCCTGATTCAATGATCCAGGTAGGAAAATCCAACAACGTTAAAAGTCAGGTCCTCTGGATGGTTTCTCTTTGTTGAGATGTTTCGTCTTTCATCCAAAGGACTTCATCAGTCCGAGGAGCTGCAACAAACTCAGTCTTATAAACAGTACCTTCCCATAGTGGACTGACCAGTTTGAGTACTGAGTGTCTGAGTACCATCATGGGTGGACCTATTTATGAGATTGAGTTTGTTGTGGCTCCTCGGACTGATGAAGTCCTTTGGATGAAAGACAAAACTTTAACAAAAAAGAACCTGACTTAACTTTGTTGGACACTTCATCAAAAATTTTATTTTTATAGAACTTCTACCACCTCAAAGCTCTGATGTCACATCTGTGGTGGACACCTGATGGTTCCTCGTCTCTCTGACCTTCAGTGTAACAGCAGCAATAGTTGAGTTGGACGTTTTATCCTTGATGATGCAGACATAAAGCCCCTGATCTTGAATCTTGACCCCCCTTATAGTCAGAGACAGGTCTCCATCATATGAGGACCAGTTCTGGGACATGGACAGTCTGTCATCATCGCTCCAGGGCTCCATCCTTGGCCCTCTTTTATTTGCTCTTTATTTACTCCCACTTGGCTCAATTTTTAGGAAACATGGCATTTCTTTTCATTTCTATGCTGATGATTGCCATATCTACCTTCCCCTGGCACAAAACAATACACTCCAGCAACTCACACCCTGCCTTAATGATGTTAAGGCATGGTTTTCTCTAAACTTCCTTAGTCTCAACGAGAACAAGACTGAAATCTTGATTTTTAGACCGAGTTGCTGTCCTTCTTCCAGCATAGACCTTGGCTCACTGTCATGTTATCTCAGGGACTCTGTCACCAATCTGGGGGTGAAGTTTGAGTCTGATTTTAAATTTGATAAACAGATCAGCAGTGTTGTTCAGAAAAGTTTTTATCAGCTTCGCCAAATAGCAAAAGTAAAACCAATCTTATCAAGACCTGACTTGGAGAAATTAATCCACGCTTTTATTACATCTCGTCTTGATTACTGTAATGCACTGTATGTAGGCATCAGCCAGACCTCTCTCGCCCGTCTGCAGCTCGTGCAGAACTCTGCTGCTCGCCTCTTAACCCAGACCCGTAGGCGTGAGCATATCACTCCCATCCTGGCGTCCCTTCACTGGCTCCCTGTGCACTACAGAATTCATTTTAAACTTTTGCTATTTGTTTTTAAATGCCTGAACAACCTTGCCCCACCATATCTGTCTGAGCTGCTTCAGCCTTACTGCCCTCCCCGATCTCTAAGATCAGCTGATCAGTTGCTGCTGACAGTGCCCAAAACTAGGCTGAAGTTCAGAGGTGACAGAGCGTTTTCTGTCGCTGCTCCCAGGTTGTGGAACAATTTGCCACTGAGTGTCAGACAGGCCTCCTCTCTTCCTGTTTTTAAATCCCTTTTAAAAACACACTTTTATACCTTGGCTTTTAACACGTGATCTTGTTCTTTTATGGCATTTTAACCCACCTGCAGTGAGACTGGTATATGTATTTTTATTTTTGTATGCTGCTTTTGTTTTGTTTTTTTAATCGTTTTAGTTAGCTATCTTTTGTTTTACTGTACAGCACTTTGGCTAACCCTGCGGTTTTTAAAATGTGCTATATAAATAAAGCTGATTGATTACGGGTCCGGGGGCACCTCAAATGTTCTTTAGGGGCACCCGGGTGCCCACGGGCACCACGTTGGTGACCCCTTTAACACTACTTTGACTAAGGCTGCGCTTTTTTGCGCAAGTGAACTTGGCTTCTAAATCCCCCGGTCCCTTTCAGTGGGCTATATAATGTAGATTCAAATGCTAATGACCCTACTAAAGACCCATTAATTTTACACCTACATCCCCCCACCCCCTACCCCTCAGTCCAAAATCCTTGGACCCAGTGCAGGCCTTGTATAACACATAAGCATTTATCGCTGCCAGGTCAAGCATGTTGTAGAACATGGCAATGGGCCACACCGTATATAAATGTGCAATCTGGTCCATTATACAGGTGAGTCAGTTGACCTCAGGTCATGTGACCTGTGTCGGTCCGTCAGTTGACCTCGGGTCATGTGACCTGTGTCGGTCCGTCAGTTGACCTCAGGTCATGTGACCTATGTCGGTCCATCAGTTGACTTCATGTCGTGTGACCTATGTCGGTCCGTCAGTTGACCTCAGGTCATGTGACCTGTGTCGGTCCGTCAGTTGACCTCGGGTCATGTGACCTGTGTCGGTCCATCAGTTGACCTCAGGTCATGTGACCTGTGTCGGTCCGTCAGTTGACCTCAGGTCATGTGACCTGTGTCGGTCCGTCAGTTGACCTCGGGTCATGTGACCTGTGTCGGTCCGTCAGTTGACCTCGGGTCATGTGACCTGTGTCGGTCCGTCAGTTGACCTCAGGTCATGTGACCTGTGTCGGTCCGTCAGTTGACCTCGGGTCATGTGACCTGTGTCGGTCCATCAGTTGACCTCAGGTCATGTGACCTGTGTCGGTACGTCAGTTGACCTCAGGTCATGTGACCTATGTCGGTCCGTCAGTTGACCTCAGGTCATGTGACCTGTGTCGGTCCGTCAGTTGACCTCGGGTCATGTGACCTGTGTCGGTCCGTCAGTTGACCTCAGGTCATGTGACCTATGTCGGTCCATCAGTTGACTTCATGTTGTGTGACCTATGTCGGTCCGTCAGTTGACCTCAGGTCATGTGACCTGTGTCGGTCCATCAGTTGACCTCGGGTCATGTGACCTGTGTCGGTCCGTCAGTTGACCTCAGGTCATGTGACCTGTGTCGGTCCGTCAGTTGACCTCAGGTCATGTGACCTGTGTCGGTCCGTCAGTTGACCTCGGGTCATGTGACCTGTGTCGGTCCGTCAGTTGACCTCGGGTCATGTGACCTGTGTCGGTCCGTCAGTTGACCTCAGGTCATGTGACCTGTGTCGGTCTGTCAGTTGACCTCGGGTCATGTGACCTGTGTCGGTCCATCAGTTGACCTCAGGTCATGTGACCTGTGTCGGTACGTCAGTTGACCTCAGGTCATGTGACCTATGTCGGTCCGTCAGTTGACCTCGGGTCATGTGACCTGTGTCGGTCCGTCAGTTTACCTCGGGTCATGTGACCTGTGTCGGTCCATCAGTTGACCTCGGGTCATGTGACCTGTGTCGGTCCGTCAGTTGACCTCGGGTCCTGTGACCTGTGTCGGCCCATCAGTTGACCTCAGGTCATGTGACCTGTGTCGGTACGTCAGTTGACTTTAGGTCATGTGACCTGTGTTGGACAGTCAGTTGACCTCAGGTCATGTGACCTGTGTCGGTCCGTTAGTTGACCTCAGGTCATGTGACCTATGTCGGTACGTCAGTTGACCTCATGCTGTGTGACCTGTGTCGGTCCGTCAGTTGACTTCATGTCGTGTGACCTGTGTTGGTCCATCACTTGACCTCAGGTCATGTGACCTGTGTCGGTACGTCAGTTGACCTCATGCCGTGTGACCTGTGTCGGTCCGTCAGTTGACCTCATGTGGTGTGACCAGTGTCGGTTCGTCAGTTGACTTCATGTCGTGTGACCTGTGTCGTTTTGTCAGTTGACCTCATGTCATGTGACCTGTGTCGGTCCGTCAGGTGACGGACAACAATAGTTCAAGCATGTTGTAGAACATAGCAATGGGCCACCTGCATGTACCGGCACGTACCGTATATACATGTGCCAAGGACAAGGAGAGAGACAGTACTTGTAAGCAAAATAATTTATTTGACAGACCATCAGGGTTACAGGATAATCAGCACAGCAGTATAAGACAATTTTATGCATAAAATTGTTCTGAGCAGACAAAGCTTTCCGTTCAGTGGATGTCCCAAAATGCTCAACTGTGAGATAAATTCAGGGTCTGTTATGTATGAATTCAGGTCAGGGCCTCTCTTTTGACTAAGGGGGGAAGTGCAAGCAGAGTCTTACTTACCTGGTGGAAACATTGGAATGCAGTCTGTGTAGTCTGGTGTGGTGGGGGGTGTCTGAGTTGAGTGCACACATATTTATAACAAAAGGCAGTTAATGGTCCAATAATTGTTCAGGAGAAGGAGGGGGTTTGTCCTCAGGATCTTGAAAATTCAGTCATCCTAGTGTAAATGTAGTTTAGACTTTAAACAATTTTATAGAACTGCATATTATGAAATTCTTCTGAACTTTAAATGAAATAAAACATAAATACTTGTTTTAGTTGTTTTTTTGGTCTTTTTTCCTTTCTTTTTAAAGATTGGTCCAAAATAAAAGTGCACTGTTTGTAAAAACAACTTGTTTGTTTTTTGGATTAAATATTATTCACGTAAGGATTTATGTCTGAAAACAGGACATTAAATTGCAAAGATCAGGACATGTAAATAATAAAAATATAAAAAATATCAAATGTATAGTTTTCAAAAACAAACAGGATAAATCAATAAAGAAGAAAGGAGCTGAAGGATTTTTAAACTGAGTCTTTTTTTTTGTTATATGTGTGTAATTTGTATGCTAAATGTTTATTCTCTGAATCAATAAAATCTAAAAGTGCTAATCAGAAAATATATAGTGGATATATTTAGCTGGTGTACTGTTGGCTAACATAAATTATATGGCAGATATCTTGATTAGACTTTAATCAAAAATAAGATATAATATTATTATTATTAATATTGTTATTATTATTATGTAATTTATTAATTGTTATTAATAAATTCACACCTGAGCTGTAGATATATAAAAAGAGAGTTTCTTTGAGTAAAATGTGTTTTTGAAATGAATAAGCTTGTGAAAAATACATGAATATGACAAATTGTTTTAAGAATGATCTTTGTGATTTTTAAAATATTCATTATGACAAAGAGGAACTGAATTATTATATCTGTATTTATTAACCATTAATAAATGTTAATTAAACATTAAATGTTAAAATTGGCTACTTAATGATTTTAGGATATTTTAGAAATTGTAAACCTAATTTGTAATTGTACAACTGTGGATATGTTGAAATTATATATATTTTAAAAATTTATTTATTCATTCATTTAAATGAAACAAAACAAACAATTTTTTTAAAAGAAAAAAACTGAATGAAAAGGGAGCAGAAATAAGGAAAATCTTATATCTGCCCCTTATTTAAAACTATATTAGTAATAATAATAACTACAAAAAAGCAACAACTTAGGCTTGAACAATCTCCAAAGTGAAAACAAGAAATATAAGGCATCCTTCTGTCACAATATTTCGTTACAAATACTCTGAAACTGATTATTTACTAATATTTTATCCTAAATTAAACATTTAAATTGTTTTGGAATACCTCTAAACGTGATCTCTGTCAGTTTGTCAATAATTTGTTTGTCTTTAATTCTCCTCTGGTGATTTTCGGAGTTGAAAAGCTGTGACGACAGAAGCCGACAGGCCGAGCGGCTGCTGAGGCGACCGGGCGTCGGTGAACGTTACCGCGGCTGAGGACAGCAGGTTCCCGGTGTGAGTGTCCGCCTCATGAAGCGTTTCATGGAGGCCAGGCTCCACGTTGAGAGAAAAGAGGCACTGCCTGCTGATTGGACAGAGAAGAGCCCGCCCCTGCGCGCTGATTGGACAGTGAAGTTCGTTCTGTGCTCTGATTGGACACCCTCCCCCTCAGTAGAACTCCTTACCGGGACTCAGCTGGTCTTGTAGCGACGCTGGGAGCAGCAGGTTGAAGAATGGCTCCGTGGTTTCTTCTGCTCTTTTCTTTCCTCGCTGTCAGTTTGAGTGTTTCAAACTCCGCTACCATTTTTGTAAATGATCCGTTTATATTTCCTTTCAACTGCGAGGGAGATGACTCGGGAACTTTGGCGCGCAACTTGGGAGAGGACGGTTCCAGAACTGTGGCTGAATCCAAAGGTGGAGTATGGAGACCGGCTGAAGAGTACAGAGACCGGATGTCAGAAACTTGTGGACAGATATTCTTCAGTCACACTCTTTACACCGACAGCGGAGTGATCTGAGCTGCAGCAGCGGGATCAGAGAAGAACCAGTCCAGCTGCAGGTGCTTGTACCTCATGGCTCTGAGTCAAACTGTCACCCTCCCTTAAAGGCCCCAGATTACCTGTTTCTTTTGCCTCACGCCGCTCGGCGCCGCGGCAAAAGCCTTTGATCACGGGCGTGAACGCGCCAAGGTCGGATTGTACTACGCCTACGCGCGCGCGTTGATAAACTGCCTCGCATGTCAGCAAATGACCAATCAGCGACCTCAATTTGTCCTGCTCTGCCCGGCTGCAGCTGCACTCAGAGAGCTGCGCTTGCACAGAGTATGCCGGTGCGCAGCACACGCGAGTCCAGCGGCGTGAGGCAAAAGAAACAGGTATATTGGGGGCCAGATTCTGTTCTCTGGCACAAAAACGGAACAGATCTCTTTGAGCAGAACTCTGGTTCTGATGGCAGTGTCAAATGCAGCAGACAAATCTAAAAGCAATAAAACGACACACTTGCCAGAGTCTGTTAAAAGAAAAATATCATTCGAAACCCTTAAGAGTGCACTCTGTACTGTGGCGGGCTTTAAACCCAGACTGAAATGGCTCAGTGATACCATTGTCCTCTAAAAATGGTACCAGCTGGTTGTAAACAACCTTCTCTAATAACTTAGAAATAAAAGGGAGATTAGAGATGGGCCTGAAGTTGGAGCAGAGAGAGGGGTCAAGGCCTGTTTTTTTAAGTAGAGGGCGTACAAATGCATGTTTAAAAACTTCAGGTACCGTACCAGAGGAAAGACTGGAGTTAATAATCTGGAGTACACTTGGTCCTATTGTATAAAATACCTCCTTAAACAAACGAGGTGGGATGGAGTCTGCGGGGGAACCAGAGGGCCTCATATGACCAACTGTGTCCTCTAGAAAAGAGAAGGACACAGGCTCAAACTGATCAAAGACAGATGAGCAGTGTAGAGGAATGGAGGGGTCATATGAAGGCTGAGAAATACCTGCTCTGGTTGACACAATTTTATCAGTGAAAAAGTGAAGGAAACTTTCACAAACTTCACTGGAGGCGTCAAAACCAACAGATTTAGGAGCGTTGAGAACCATGACGTTCACGAGAAAGCTTTCATACGGTGGCCGAGGGGTGCAAACGCGCAGCAAAAACAGAACAGCACGCTGCAAAAAGAAAATGGCGTTCCAAAAGTTGAAACACGCATCAAAATGAAAACAACAGCGTTCCAAAAGTTGAAACACGCATCAAAATGAAAACAACAGCGTTCCAAAAGTTGAAACACGCATCAAAATGAAAACAACAGCGTTCCAAAAGTTGAAACACGCATCAAAATGAAAACAACAGCGTTCCAAAAGTTGAAACACGCATCAAAATGAAAACAACAGCGTTCCAAAAGTTGAAACACGCATCAAAATGAAAACAGCGCTCCAACAGATGAGGCGCACTGCAAAAGATAAGTCGCGCTCCCAAAAGAGGACGACCTGCAAATACAGAACGAGCTGCAAATAGAAAAGCCACAACGGAAGTGCTCCAGACCACTAGGGGCAGTCGAACAAAGAACAAATCATAAGCATATTATAGTTTTCGGAATGGCAATAGTTATTTGTGTATTTTAACTTATTTATTACTGAACCTTATTTATTACCGACCCTTTGCAGGTCGCTTTTGTAAATGAGCCCATGAGGTTCAAAAGATTTACCTGACTAAATAAAGGTTGAATGAATGAATGAACTGAAGAATGTTTTACACATCGAAACTATCCCATTGTATTTGTTTTAATACTGTGCGATAGAAGACTAATGTATTGATGCTTGGTTGGCTTAGTGGTCTAACACATTGCCTCGAATGTGGGAGATCTGGGTTCGATTCCCGGTCTCGGAAATTTTTGTGGTATTAATTTTTTTTTTTTTAAGCCTTTTGTTTTGGATAAATCGGATGGAATAGATAAATACATCTACATGTTTATTATTTGTTGTTGCTTGGTTTATGTTGTTGGCAAGACTTTTAGCTTGTTTTAGGTTGTTGCTGGAGGAGGCGTGACAACCCCCAACCTCCTCCCCACGCCTGCTGCCTAAAACAAACTAAAACTCTAGCCACCAACATAAACCAAGCAACAACAAAGAATAAACATGTAGATGTATTTATCTATTCCACCCGATTTATCCAAAACAAAAGGCTTTAAAAAAAAAAGAAATTAATACCACAAAAATTTCCGAGACTGGGAGTCGAACCCAGATCTCCCACATTCAAGGCAATGTGTTAGACCACTAAGCCAACCGAACATGAATACATCACCCCTCTATCGCATCATATTAAAACAAATACAACGAGATAGTTTCGATGTGTAAAATATTCTTCAGTAATAAATAAGTTAAAATACACAAATAACTATTGCCATTCCGAAAACTATAATATGCTTATGATTTGTTCTTTGTTCGACTGCCCCTAGTGGTCTGGAGCACTTCCGTTGTAGCTTTCCCTATTTGCAGCTCGTTCTGTATTTGCAGGTCGTCCTCTTTTGGGAGCGCGACTTATCTTTTGCAGTGCGCCTCATCTGTTGGAGCGCTGTTTTCATTTTGATGCGTGTTTCAACTTTTGGAAAGCTGCTGTTTTCATTTTGATGCGTGTTTCAACTTTTGGAAAGCTGCTGTTTTCATTTTGTTGCGTGTTTCAACTTTTGGAACGCTGCTGTTTTCATTTTGTTGCGTGTTTCAACTTTTGGAACGCTGCTGTTTTCATTTTGATGCGTGTTTCAACTTTTGGAGCGCTGTTTTCTTTTTGCAGCGCGTTTGCACCCCTCGGCCACCGTACTTTCACAGAGAAGTTACATCATTTGAGCCTCGTCAGTGAATCTGCACCAGACAGAGACAGGAAAAGCTTTAATACAGTACACACTTATCAGACAGAGGTCAAGATGACCTCGACTTTCCAGCTGCAGACTCAGAGAAGGCCTTGAGGTGCGCCTGCAGGCTCCTCTCTGAGGAGACAAAACAACTCTCTGACTCACACACATTCATTTAACAGTAGTTACTGATGAACACCCATAACCTGTACCTGAACTCCCTTGACAACAATCATCTCATCCTGAATGTAAGTAAAACAAAAGAGATGATTCAGGAGAAACAGGAACAGGTCAAACACTGTTTCCATCATGGGAGAAGAAGTGGAGGTGCAGAAGTATAAAGACCTTGGGGTTCACCTGGACAACAGACTGGACTGGAGATGCAACAGTGAAGCGTCTACAAGAAGGGACAGAGCAGACTGTACGTCTTGAGGAAGCTGAAGTCCTTCAGTGTTTTCAGCAAGATGCTGCACATCTTCTATAAGTCTGTTGTAGAGAGAGCTCTCTCATCATCTGCTGGGGCAGCAGCACCAGAGCAGGTGACTTCAAAAAGATCAACAAGCTCATAAAGAAGGCTGGCTCAATTCTAGAGACTCTTAGCTTTGGAGATGATTGTACAAAGAAGGATTCTTCATCAAATGAAGAACATTATTAACAACCCTCAGCATCCTCTTCATCAGACTGTCATACAACAACAGAGTGTCATACAACAACAGAGTGTCATACAACAACAGAGTGTCATACAACAACAGAGTGTCATACAACAACAGAGTGTCATACAACAACAGAGTGTCATACAACAACAGACTGTCATACAACAACAGACTGTCATACAACAACAGACTGTCATACAACAACAGACTGTCATACAACAACAGACTGTCATACAACAACAGACTGTCATACAACAACAGACTGTCATACAACAACAGACTGTCATACAACAACAGACTGTCATACAACAACAGAGTGTCATACAACAACAGAGTGTCATACAACAACAGACTGTCATACAACAACAGACTGTCATACAACAACAGACTGTCATACAACAACAGACTGTCATACAACAACAGACTGTCATACAACAACAGACTGTCATACAACAACAGACTGTCATACAACAACAGACTGTCATACAACAACAGACTGTCATACAACAACAGACTGTCATACAACAACAGAGTGTCATACAACAACAGACTGTCATACAACAACAGACTGTCATACAACAACAGACTGTCATACAACAACAGACTGTCATACAACAACAGAGTGTCATACAACAACAGACTGTCATACAACAACAGACTGTCATACAACAACAGACTGTCATACAACAACAGACTGTCATACAACAACAGACTGTCATACAACAACAGACTGTCATACAACAACAGACTGTCATACAACAACAGACTGTCATACAACAACAGAGTGTCATACAACAACAGACTGTCATACAACAACAGACTGTCATACAACAACAGACTGTCATACAACAACAGACTGTCATACAACAACAGACTGTCATACAACAACAGACTGTCATACAACAACAGACTGTCATACAACAACAGACTGTCATACAACAACAGACTGTCATACAACAACAGACTGTCATACAACAACAGACTGTCATACAACAACAGACTGTCATACAACAACAGACTGTCATACAACAACAGACTGTCATACAACAACAGACTGTCATACAACAACAGACTGTCATACAACAACAGACTGTCATACAACAACAGAGTGTCATACAACAACAGAGTGTCATACAACAACAGAGTGTCATACAACAACAGAGTGTCATACAACAACAGAGTGTCATACAACAACAGAGTGTCATACAACAACAGAGTGTCATACAACAACAGAGTGTCATACAACAACAGAGTGTCATACAACAACAGACTGTCATACAACAACAGACTGTCATACAACAACAGAGTGTCATACAACAACAGAGTGTCATACAACAACAGAGTGTCATACAACAACAGACTGTCATACAACAACAGACTGTCATACAACAACAGAGTGTCATACAACAACAGACTGTCATACAACAACAGAGTGTCATACAACAACAGACTGTCATACAACAACAGACTGTCATACAACAACAGAGTGTCATACAACAACAGAGTGTCATACAACAACAGAGTGTCATACAACAACAGACTGTCATACAACAACAGACTGTCATACAACAACAGAGTGTCATACAACAACAGAGTGTCATACAACAACAGAGTGTCATACAACAACAGACTGTCATACAACAACAGACTGTCATACAACAACAGAGTGTCATACAACAACAGAGTGTCATACAACAACAGAGTGTCATACAACAACAGACGTGTCATACAACAACAGAGTGTCATACAACAACAGAGTGTCATACAACAACAGAGTGTCATACAACAACAGAGTGTCATACAACAACAGACTGTCATACAACAACAGACTGTCATACAACAACAGACTGTCATACAACAACAGACTGTCATACAACAACAGACTGTCATACAACAACAGACTGTCATACAACAACAGAGTGTCATACAACAACAGAGTGTCATACAACAACAGAGTGTCATACAACAACAGAGTGTCATACAACAACAGACTGTCATACAACAACAGACTGTCATACAACAACAGACTGTCATACAACAACAGACTGTCATACAACAACAGACTGTCATACAACAACAGAGTGTCATACAACAACAGACTGTCATACAACAACAGACTGTCATACAACAACAGACTGTCATACAACAACAGACTGTCATACAACAACAGACTGTCATACAACAACAGACTGTCATACAACAACAGACTGTCATACAACAACAGACTGTCATACAACAACAGACTGTCATACAACAACAGACTGTCATACAACAACAGACTGTCATACAACAACAGACTGTCATACAACAACAGACTGTCATACAACAACAGACTGTCATACAACAACAGACTGTCATACAACAACAGACTGTCATACAACAACAGACTGTCATACAACAACAGACTGTCATACAACAACAGACTGTCATACAACAACAGACTGTCATACAACAACAGACTGTCATACAACAACAGACTGTCATACAACAACAGACTGTCATACAACAACAGACTGTCATACAACAACAGACTGTCATACAACAACAGACTGTCATACAACAACAGACTGTCATACAACAACAGACTGTCATACAACAACAGACTGTCATACAACAACAGACTGTCATACAACAACAGACTGTCATACAACAACAGACTGTCATACAACAACAGACTGTCATACAACAACAGACTGTCATACAACAACAGACTGTCATACAACAACAGACTGTCATACAACAACAGACTGTCATACAACAACAGACTGTCATACAACAACAGACTGTCATACAACAACAGACTGTCATACAACAACAGACTGTCATACAACAACAGACTGTCATACAACAACAGACTGTCATACAACAACAGACTGTCATACAACAACAGACTGTCATACAACAACAGACTGTCATACAACAACAGACTGTCATACAACAACAGACTGTCATACAACAACAGACTGTCATACAACAACAGACTGTCATACAACAACAGACTGTCATACAACAACAGACTGTCATACAACAACAGACTGTCATACAACAACAGACTGTCATACAACAACAGACTGTCATACAACAACAGACTGTCATACAACAACAGACTGTCATACAACAACAGACTGTCATACAACAACAGACTGTCATACAACAACAGACAGACTGTCATACAACAACAGACTGTCATACAACAACAGACAGACTGTCATACAACAACAGACTGTCATACAACATGTTAGGTTGATTGGTAACTCTAAATTGTCCCTGGTGAGATGGGTTCAAAGTGACTGAAGACCGCTGAGCAGGGGA
This sequence comes from Garcialebias charrua, assembly GCA_038048925.1. Classification (NCBI taxonomy): domain Eukaryota; kingdom Metazoa; phylum Chordata; class Actinopteri; order Cyprinodontiformes; family Rivulidae; genus Garcialebias; species Garcialebias charrua. The sequence continues at coordinate 47,211 of JBBPBX010000360.1, forward strand.
CAAGAACTGAGTGGGCGGCTGCGGAGTGTGTCCAGGGTGTTCCCTGCCTCTCTCATAGCAATGGCTGATATGGGCACCAGTGACCCCCCACAACCCAAAATGGAAGAAGTGGGTAAAAGATGAGGGATGGATGGATGGATTTTTATTTTTCTAATAACAAAATGTTTGACGTCCTCCAATTCTCCAATGTTTACACGTGTACACACAGATATCCCTTATTGTAGATTAACTTTAAATAACTGGGTGCCAAGACATTTCAAACTTTAAAAGTAAAATAATCATAAAATCAATATGAAAGTGAACAGGCAGCTAAATTAATCAGATACAGTAAAACAGCTGGAACAGGAATGATGTGTTCTGGTACCTGTTAACCCTTTTAAACCCAAGTCTTGTATTTCCGCCTGGCATTTTTTACTTGTTTTTCACTAGAAAATAGGAAGAAAATGTCCTATGACCAAGTACTTCAGCACATATGTTCAGAATATTTAGAACTTTCAATATCTGGCATTATTTTACATTATACTTGTTACAAAACAACTATTAAAAGAGCAGCAACGTTCTGGACAAACTGCAGGTGATGGAGGAACGATTGTTCCAAACCAACATATACCGAGCTGCAGTAGTTTAGAAGTGAAGACATAGACAAGAGTTTGTGCGTCTTTTAGACGACTATAAGGTTTTGCTTTGGCTATTAGACGTAGCTTAACTGGTTTTGACAACTGAGGACATTTGCTTTTCAAGTTTAAAATAACTGTCTAAAAACAACCCAAGATTCTTGACCATGGAGGAACAATGAGGAGCAAGAGGGCTGGGAATTTGAGGAGTCTGATTTCTAAACAAAACAACTTCAGACTTGTTTTTGTTCAAGGCCAGACAGTTCTGAGAGAGACAGTTTTTGACATCCTTTAAACGACAAAGGCTGCAATGGCAGAGACATCTGATTTAAAACAAAAATATATTTGGATGTCATCAGCGTAGCAATGAAAATAAATGTGCTTTCTAAAAATGGATCCCAAAGGCAGCATGTATAAGCAGAACAAAAGAGGACCCAAAATGGACCCTTGAGGAACACCACAATGAATAGGTGCTGATTAAGAAGAGTATTCCCCATGGAAACAGATTTACCGTATTGAAACTGAGCCTTTAAGACCAACAACATGTTCCAGTCGTGATAAAACGTTGCTATGATAACCAGATTTATTTAAAAGACACAGGTCCAGAACATGGCTCTTCCCGTCTGACCTTTTCAGTATCAGGAAGTATTGGGAGTAAAATCCACATTTTCCTGCCCACAGTGGGGAACCCTGGAAATGATGTCTAAAAAAGTCTGGTCCTCTGGGCTGCAGGTCATGAAGGAGTTTTACGCACAGACTCAGCCGGAGAGACTGTGCACGCTGAGCGGATGCCTCTGAACCGAGAAGATCTAAAGTCACCATCTCTCTGCAGCAGGGTCGAGTGAGAACATCTGAGTTCTGAGTAATGTTTGTGTTTTATTTTTATTTCAAAACAATTCCCAACACCAAAAAAAAAAAAAAAACGCTCCCCCCACCACCACCAAAAAAAAAAAAGAAAAAAGAAGAAGAATAGGAAGTCA